>WQNJ02000022.1:9748966-9843966 GCA_016584745.2 Phylloscopus trochilus trochilus
TGTTGTGAAGGGAGGAGTCATGCAGGAATTAATAAAAAGAGAACATGAACTGCCAAGTTACCAATCTATTTGCACCTCTCATTAAATTACAAATTTGTATGAGGGGAGGGGGCTGTGTGACAGCACCAGCACTTATCCCTTTGTGCCACTGTGCACACGTGAGCTGCTGAGTTCTGACATGGGGTGATGGTGGTGCTGCTCCTGTCGTGAGCCATTTTGTAATGCAGGATCCTAGGAATGTATCCAGCTTTAGCTGGGTTCTTCCTGCCTCCTAGTCCTGGATGCTTCTTGATTCTCATGTTTCTGTGGGCAAGGCAAGAGCACAGGTCTGAAAACAGGATCCTGGCTTCTCTGGAATGGTGTATCATTAAATAACCTGTGAAGGAATCGGATTGTTTTTTGCTACCCAAGGATATGTAGCTTATTCTTTGTCTGCAAGCAGAGCTGACCCCTGTTAAACAGCAAACAGGTTTTCCATCAATGCCTCTTCTGAAGGTTTCTGAGAGTGATTCCAGGTACGTGCTTTTCCTGGCCTCAAGTGTTCCTTCTTGAAGATGTTCCAATGTACCCTCGTGCCTCGAGCCAGCCTACACCACTGATGAACTTGGCCCATTGTCACCTGTCATCTTGAAGCTGATTTTTCTTTTCCAGAATATAAGGTTGACACTGAGACAAAACTTCCCATCTGTGTGCTTTACTGGCACGTAATTGCTCCAAAGAAGGGAGGAGGTTCCCTAGATAAAAGTGCTCACTGCTTTCCTTGAAACTATTTTCTGTAAATAAAACTCTTTCATCTTTGAACTTAAATATATTTCAACCCCAATTTAGGTTCTTTTTTCCCTCTTAGTCTTGGACCTCTCTAAGTTATTAAAAAAAAAAAAAAAAAACTTTCTTAATAAGCCCCAAAGGTAATCAGAAAGAAGACAGCAAAATGAAACAACTCGTAAAATATTCCTCAGCATCTTTAGGGAATACTTAATGCACACAGGGTCAGGGCTTTGTAATGGTAATTTAAGAGTTGTAGGAAGTGATCCATCATTTTAAAGAGCAACATTGCCATCCCTGACAAAAAGTTTATGTTTCGGAATCAACTTGAGTCCCTGCTCACCTCAGGAAAACAAACGCTGGCACATCTTCTTGTAGGACATAATGAAGGAGATTTTCTATAATGTTATGCAAATGTCATGCTAAATGGTACATAGGCTTTGAGAAGTGACAGGCAATTGCAGCTGTCCGGTTTTCTGGAAAGCACTAACGCTGTTCTGGATTAATTTTTCTTTCTGGAGCAGACGTTGTATGGAAATTACCCTTGACTGAAAGCCATCGTTGGAAAGGTCACTGCAGTAGATACAAAATCCATAGGCAGTCGATTGCCTTCCACGGATTCAGCATTACTGCTCTTGCCTATTTTACCCTTAGGCATCTTTTATTTCTTGCACAGATGGTCTCACTCAGCCCTAACAAAATGTTTTAAGCTGTTGCATAAATTAAAATAAGAGGCCCCAAAGTACAAAAGTGCAACTCTTTGGGAAGAAGTTGGGGGTGGGGAGGGTGTGCAGAATAGGCAAGGAGAGAAAATGATACAGGGCTCTGCTTCCCCTTCTGGCACCTTCTTCCCTTGGCTACAGCAGGGCAGTCACAGGTATTTCCATCAGCAGAGCTGAACTCGTGGTGTGGGGAGGAACAAGAGGTTGCAGAGGATTGGGTGCAGTTGTCATGTGTAAAACATCACAGATGTGCACCAAAGTATTGAGGAAAGGTGGTCAATAATTTTTTACATACTTTTTGTATTGGAAAGGGTGATTTGATCAGGCTCAGCCTTCAACCTTGCCCTTTACTTTCAATAAAATGAATCTCCTCAGAAGTATTTTGCAGATAATTTTAAAATACTGATTTTTATCTCTAACATGGATGTCATGGTTTTAACCCCAGGTGCAACTCAGCCCCACACAGCTGCTCCCTCACTGCCAGAGAGATGGGGAAGGGAAGAAACATTCCCTTGAGATAAAGGGAATGTTGAGATAAAGCCTGTTTAATAGGACAGTAAAGGAAGAAAATTATAATGATGATAATATTACTAATAACATTAGAATATAGAATACAAGTGATGGACAGTGCAGTTGTTCACCACTCAGCGACCGGTGCCCAGCCAGTTCCTGACCAAAAAGTGAAATCCCAAATTTGTTATTTTCCTTTGAAAGTCTTAGACCTCACCTGCAGAGTAAAAAGGAGCATATCCCTGAGCAAACCATTGGGTGTTTTGTTCCTTACTTGATGTATTTTTCGTTCAGCTTGCCATTGATGGTAAAATACTCTTGTGTTGTTTGTTGTGGACTGGTTTGCAGGTAAATTGAGGTGACTGGAATGAAAGTGGGGGACCTTGGGGCCTCAAGGCTTCTGTCCCACAGCCCCAGCTATTCCTCTCTGCCTCTAACACCCAGGTTCAGCTTTGATGCTTTGGGCTTCCATCAAAGTTTAGCTCTACTGTTGTCTTCAAACCTCTCAGAAGTGTGAGCCTCCTGATCTACAGCTAAAATCTTCAGAGGATTTTTGATGCTGTGTAACAGAGGTGGAAATGAGGTTTATATGGGATTACATGTTGGTATCTTACCTAAAGATGAACTGCAAGGGTTTGCAGCTCCCTTGGTGGTGTGGAAACCCCCTTAAACAGTATAGGGCTTCTTAAATTCAGTGCCTTTACCTAACTTTCCCTTTTGCTGCTGTTCTGGGGTGTAGGGTCACTCTGACTTGAGGGAGGCAGCACTCTTCTGTTCCACTGGGCTGAGGTTGATCTGTGCTGCTCGGATTGCGCCTTGTACCCACTGCACTGTGATCCTCTAATCAGCCATTAGCAGATTCAAGCTTAATCAGGTTTCTGTGACTTTCACAATGCACGAGGATCTTCCCTCAGTGGAAGTTAGCCACAGATAATATTTCAAAGCTGTAGCTATTAGGTCAATGATCCTCTCTTGACGCATGTGCCAATACCTTGGGTGTTTCTTGTGAAAGACCAGTCTGGCAACTCAAACACAGCCTGATACACAAAGAATTCATGAGTGGGGCAGGGCTGGCACGTAGAGAGTGCTTGGAAAAGGTGCTGTGAAATTGTTCTCAGCCAAATTGGGGTTTGGCTGTTGAGGTACCCAGAGTGGTGGTGCACAAAGTCCTGCCAGTTCCTATTTCCCACAGGAGAACAGCAGCACTGTGTGGGGTAGGGAAAGGTGCCAGCACACGGGCTGGCACAGCTGGGGCAGGGGAATAGTGGCTGAGGCCATGGCACTGCCTGGTCACTGGGATGGAAGGGAATGGTGAAACCTGGAATGTGTCACTGTGGGGAACTGAACTTGTCCTGGCATCAGCCACATCCTATCCCCAACACTTAGCTCATTTCTCACGGTGGCTGTCCTTTTTCCCAGTTAATGGTCAATGAAAAAAAAAAAATCTTCAAATTATTCAGGTGGGTCCTAGGAGAGGTCTAGTGCTTGTAATTCCTATTCCCAAACCCAGTTCTCTTGACTTGTAGGGCTTCTGTATTGCAAGTTCTTGTCCTTACTGGTCAGCAGGATGGTTGTTATCACATCACCCTGTACCATAGCTCTTGCTTCTATTGTGAGAGCAGAGAGAGCAGCAGAGAAGCATTTGGACATTGTGCATTATTCACTGTCACTGTTACCTCTGACAGTGAAAATAAATGGGAACCATAGACTTTATAGGTCACTGAATACCACCAGGTGGATTCCTGGAGAAGTGGAGTACAGCAGTGTTGTAACATGGGCCCCTCCCTTCACTCCCATCCTGCAGCATTCCCACTGTTTGCTCAGTAGCCCTCTTCTCCTCACCATTTACTGGTTGTACCTGCAATAGTTTGTTCTTTAGGGGTGGGAATTAGGTTTTGACAATGCTGTAAGCTTCTGTCTGTGTAACCACATTTTGATGTGGGGTGTGTTGCTCATTTCCTTGAATATTGTGGTAGCTGTGTTCTTCAGTGTCTGTTGACTGAGAATATTTCTGTACCGTACAGCACATGAAACTCAAGGTGACCAGTTCTATATTCATATCTCTTCTCCCTCTAGGCTGGAGCTTTCCTGTCTTCATTTTGGACAGTTAACGTAGAGAAGAGATAATGTTCTCCTTCAACTAATCAGATGATGCATTTCAGAGTAGTCAGTTATGTTTAGTCACTTAATGAATTATGTTTTGCCAGCTGACAGGGATTGATCACCAGACAAAGAATCCAAATCTAAAAGAGAAAAAGGAAGCAACCATAGCTGTATTACTAAAGAAGTATTCACAGACAAATGGAGATGTTAGATGGTGTAACAGCTAGGCTGCACTCATAATTATGCAATCATAACTAGAAAGGACCAGTTTCACTTTTAAAGGGTTTAGATGGTTTTTGTAGCGTTGTATTTTGAATTTCGGCAGGTTTGTATCACACAGAACAAAAACCTTGGATTTTTCATGTATATTGGTGGGGCTTTTTGTTGCAGTTTTTTTGAGCTGTGGGGTAATGCATGTGTAGGAAGTTAATGATGTGGTCTCTGGGTGTTACTTTCCTGTACGGAGTACTGATAATGAGCTTCGAGTAATAGGGTACGAGTCCCAGAAGATGAATTCTGATTACCTCTGTGGTACCGTCCCCTGTATGCCCCTTCTTCCTTGATGTTTCTGTAAAGAACATTTGGATTTTGATGAGGGTATTGCCTCTTTGACTTTTAATTAGATTTGCAGCACGTTATGTTAATAAACCGTGACTCTCTGTTTAGCTGGTTTGTTTTGTTTCCCTTTTCTTAAAGTCTATATTCATGGAATCATATGGTGGCAGGCAGCAGTTGAAATACTTTGCTTCTCCATGTCGAAAGCTTATATTTATTGGTCCAGAGAGGGTGAATTTTGTCCCATACTCAATAATAATCAGTAAACAGTAGTTAAATTGTACAGAGACTAGCAAACTGCAGCATACTGTGAAAGTGCAGAGAGGAATCCTCCAAGGAAATTGCATGATGGGTCTTAAATAATACCTTATAGTCAGGGGCTATGCCATTATAGGCACTAAAATTAAATATACAGCTTCCCTAAACAGCAGGTTGCCTTTCCCACTGCCCCCTTTTAATAAAAACTCTGGGACTTCCTCATGTTGACAGATAAAGTGTAGTCTTTTTATAATCTCCATGGTTTATCCCATTTGGAGTTCTTGAAATTTGTTTTCCTTGCACTCACTCGTTTCCCCCTAAATAATTTACTTGTTACTGCTTACTTTTAATTGAGATTTAGAAAGGAAAACGAAACCCCAACCTTTTGCCAAATCCCATATAACAGGAAGGCATTTGGATGGCTGTGGGTTTGTAGTGTTTGTGACACTGCTGAGCAGTAACAACCACAAGGGTGAGGAGGGGCAGCACTGGGCTGGGGATGCTGAACAGGGCAGCTGGAAGCGTCACTGTGGAAAAGTTTGTTCATTATTTTTATCCTCTCAGGCTGTTTGCCTGTTCTAATTGCCATGATTAGCTCCTAAGCAGAGGCTGGTTGTCCTGAGGGCACCCAGGTCCATGGGAGAGTTGGTGATGGATGCACAGACTTGGTGCTTTGCCCTGCTGAGTGTCTTGGGAGGGCCCAAGCTCTGCTCAGCACAGGCCTGTCAGCTGAAATTGCTGCATTTGGTGGCAATTTTTGTCATGCATAAACCCACTGTGGATGGGCTGAGACCCCCTAACTCAGGTCATACAGGTCATAGAGTTACCCTGCAATTCTGCCTTTCAAACACTGTCAGCTTGGAGTGAGTTTTAATACTTAATGAAGAATCAAAAGCTCAATTTTCTGTTGTGGATTGTTGAAGACGTCCAATCCTTTCATAACAAGATTTGGTTCTCTTAGGCTTCTGGTAAGCCAGAGGTTTTTCTAAGATAGAAAATGGTTTGCCTCTGAATTTCTGAACCTTACACTATTTTTTCCTGTCTGGAGTTGTGTTTCTTTCTATATACGAATAAAAAAGTTTCCAAAATGGATAAATTACCTTACTAAATCTGCACACATCTTTTGAGGAGATGGGAAAGGGAAAAAAATACTTTGGGAGTGTTCCATCACCATCAGAAAACCAATTATATAGTTTTACTCTCCTGTCTGTGTAAATGATAGTAAAATAAATAAGGGGAAGCCCAACTCGGGTGGACCAAGCTCTTGAGTTAAACTATTAAGATGAGATGACTGTAAGGTCTGGGCCTTTATGCAGCACTCTCTGGCATTTTATTAATAAACGCCATTTTGCTATTGGAGGGATTTTTGCACTTGTTTGTCTTTAATAAAGTGAGAAGCAGGCACAGATATTCAGAGACATTTCTGTCCATGGTAATTTAGTTTAGGGCACTGTGCCATAGTCACAACAAGTGAAGCCCAGCTCGCTTTCCACACAACCCAGGCTGGTGCTGTTTATTTGGTTCTGAGGCAGCCACGAGCCTTTCCCTGTCCTTTAACACAAAGTTTAGGATTTAGTAGAGGAAGTTGTGTGTTTGTCTCCTTGTGTGTGCTGTCCCTGGCAGTTCTTAGGGGTCCCTGTGTGAGGTGTTGGCAGAGGCAGCTGTTGCTGCCAGCAGGACAGCCACCACTTCACACATGGTGAAGAAAACTGGCCTTTTGGGGGTTTGATGGTGATGGAGGAGGTAAATAAAAAAGATTCTAATTAGCTTTTATGTATAAAATGTATTGCCAGTGCTTTAAATTTTTGGGAGATGAGCATTTGCGACCTGTCTTGGAGGCAGGGGAGTCCAGTTTGAGCTGAGCACGGGGTGGGACTGGAGGAGAAACCTCAGCTGCCAGTGCTGACTCTGAGGAGGGATGGGGGAAAGGGGGGAATTGGGGTGGGGGTCAGCAGGGACAGCTGAGAGCCTGGGCACTGTGGGCATGGCAGGGTTTCCCTCTGGGGGGCAGGGCAGATGGGCTCCCTGTGGGAAGGTGTTCCCTGTGGGTAGGTGAGGTGTTCCCTGTGGGAAGGTGAGGTGTTCCCTGTGGGAAGGAAAGGTGTTCCCTGTGGGAAGGTGTTCCCTGTGGGTAGGTGAGGTGTTCCTTGGGGGAAGGAAAGGTGTTCCCTGTTGGAAGGTGTTCCCTGTGGGAAGGTGTTCCCTGAGGGAGAGGGAGGTGTTCCCTGTGGGAAGATGAGGTGTTCCCTGTGGGAAGGAGAGGTGTTCCTGCTGCGAGCTGAGGAGGGGTTGGGGAGGGCAGAGGTGACCCACGGCCTGTAGGGCCAGTGCATGTTATGGCTGACCAAAACATCTCCTGCTCCACCTTCCTGCAGAGTTTGGGCAGTGATCATCCCTCCCTCCCTCCCATGCTGCCAATCCACATGGCTTTGCTTCACTCCACCACTGGGAATGTTTCTTTCCACACAAAAGGGGCTTTTGCAAACACACGTGAAACACAAACGTGAGTCTTTTCAGGCAGAGGAGTGTTCAAGACTGGATTTCTAATGGAACCATGTAGTTGTCAGGCTCGATCATTTTCTCAGGCAATGTGCTTTGTTAGACTCGGACATGCAGCCCTCTGAGCTGTGCTGCAGTGTGACTCCACCCCCGTGGGCTCTCCTGCTGCCCACGGGCCTGGCAGGGCTCAGGGGGAACAGGCTTCACCCTCTGCCTGTGCTGTCACCCCCACAGCCCCACCAAAACCCACGGCAGAGTTTGTTCTCAACTTCGGATCCCACTGCAGCTTGATGGCATCAGAAGAGAGATGTGCAGTTGAGCTGACAATCAGTGATTGGCATCGTGCACAACTCATTATTGTGTCAAGGATTTGGCATGTCCGTGGAGAGGAAACCATGTGCGTTGTGTTGACACTGAGCTTAATTCATATCCTACCGGCGGCCATGCCAAACCCTTATCTCATCCCTGCTCGTGCCAGAGCGCCTGCCTGCGTGCCAGCTCCTTGTCAGAATAATGAGTTATGCCTAATACCAATCATCCCGTGGCAGATGCTGCCTGGTGTAGCCATTTTGTACAGTTGGGAGCCTGAGCAAAATGGCTGGGGCTTCATGCTGGGATTCTGTGCTGGGGTTCTATGCTGGGGCTCCATGCTGGGGTTCCATGCTGGGATTCTATGCTGGGGTTCCATGCTGGGGTTCTATGCTGGGGTTCCATGCTGGGGTTCTGTGCTGGGGTTTCCGTGCTGGGGTTCCATGCCAGGTTTCCATTCTGGGTTCCATGCTGGGGTTCCATGCCGGGTTTCCAATCTGAGTTTCCATTCTGGGTTCCATGCTGGGGTTCCATGCCGGGTTTCCATTCTGAGTTTCCATGCTGAGGTTCTATGCTGGGTTTCCATGCTGACTGTGGCATGGTTGGAGCTCTCTGGTAGCACCAGGAAAGGGAAAAGTATTTCAAATGGCATCCATATGATCTGCTGGGTTTTATGGCAACTTTCTTCAAAAAAATAAAATCTTCCTGTAGTTTTTCTCTTCTATACTCTCCCCCAAATATGCACACCGCCCCCCCCCCCCCCTCCCCCATATGTTCAGTATCTTCTTGCTTTTAAATCTTCAAAATTACATTTCTGGATGTGGCACTCTGAGCACCATTGCCTTTCCTTCATCTTCCACTTTATTAATGCAGCTACTTTTTAGAGACACCCCTGATTCTTCCCGGTGCTCACAAAGGGTTCTTCTGCAGTGCTCACAAGGGCACAGGCCTGGGTGTCAGCCTACCACACCCTGGGGTTTAGCCAGTTCCACCTGCCAGGAGATTGTCAAGGGAGAGGTGCTGTCTCCCTGCTGAAAATAACCCTTTATCTCTCTAACACTGTAGAAGGCAGGAAGGTCTCGTAAGGAAAAGAGAACCCAAAATGTGGTTTTGACTTTTCCCTATGGGAGAAGTTCAGGGTGCCACCAAAGTGGGAAAGAACATTTGAGCTGATATTGAACTTATAATCAAGCTCTTTGTTGTGGGAACTGAATACTGTGGGAAAGGGAAAGGAGAACTTCCATGGGGGACAGCAATAATGCGTGTCTGTAAGGAGCCACAGTGTAGAGTAACTCCTGTTTACCTGTTTGGCTTGAGTGGGTAATTTGCTGGAATAAAAGAGCAAGAAAAGGCTGAATGCTCAGGAGTTCACATTTGCTTTGAAATCAGGATTCCCCCAAAACAGCTTTGTGTTCTGTGTTACAGAGATATGAGAGTTATACCCAGGTGCTTTCACACATACGTTAAAAAAATAATCACATCACACTCCCCATAGCCTGGTCATTATTTGTTCTCAAACCAAGTTCCAGTGACAGTGCTTGAAGATAGGTTATTCATAATCATGTTGTTGTTTAAGCTGCATTACTATTTTGTGTCCAGCCTATTGATTTTTCAGGATTCTTCTGCAGGATTCTTTTTCATTAGTGTGTTATATGGAACAAAAACCCCTTAGTGGATTCAGAAGATATTGTACTTATAAAACCTCCATAATTTTCTGGTTTTAATAGAAAAATAAATGCACCTGGGCTTGCAGTTGGGATGCCAAGATTTTTCATAATTTAATTTGAAACAGTTCAGGAGCTTTAGTTTGGATATCAGCAAAAATGAGGGCCAAATTCAGATACAGTTTAATTGGGTACAAATCACTTGGCTTCCTAGAATTACTTTAGCTGACATAAAGTCCACTTTAATTGGACATTTTAAACATATCCACATTTGCATTTCTTTAATAAATCAGATGATTACAAGGCTATTCTACACAGACACTACCTGGGATAGACAGCCTGCTTTCCTAAACCTGGGAGAGAATCACTGCACTGTGAGGGGGCAGCCAGGCAGAAGGGCTGGAAGAGAGAAAGGAATTGTTACAGAACAGATTTCTGATGAAAACATGTTAAAAATCATGGATAAAAACAAGATTTCAGTGTGAGTTGGAGCTTCCCTGATGAAAAATTTCACTTGTGATGAGCTGGTCCATCACCATCAGGGCCACCATGGGTTCTTGGTGTGCCACCCCTTCACTGCAGTTACAGTCACACTTCCTGGGAGATGTTTCCCATGGGAAGACCACGCTGATGTGATACGTCTTTAAAGTTACTTTTGGTTCCTAGGGGCTGTGGTATCCAGTTAGCCCTTCAGTCTATGAATATTTATACAACATAAATGGGGAAATCGGTGGGTTCCCTTGGTGGAAATGTGATATTGGTATTTTTTAAAATAAACTTAAATAAGGTCAGAATTTTTTTATCCTCTAGAGAAAATTTCACGTCTGATTAAATAGTTTACATAAACTTAATCTTTTTCTGCTAGATGCATTATAGTCTCAGATATTATTCATGTAGCTATTCCTCTGTGAACCATAAAATGTTCATTTCTTCAAAATGAATATGAAGCTCAAAGCATTAGTGGTCTTAAGAGCATAAAAAGTTTATTGCTTTGTGCTTAACATTTTTCAAGTAACTTTCGAAAGCTGAACAAATTTTGCATTTAGATTAATGGAAGATGTTTTCCATTTGAAGGAACTAGCAAGGGAGCAGCAATAACAAAAATCCCCCAAGGTTAAAAATGTAGTGCTTTTGATTTTTACCAGAACTGTGTTAGCAGAACAATCATTTCTCAGCATGGAAAGGTAACATAATTGGTCTATACAGTGGCAATATAGAAAACGAGTATGCTTCAGAGAAAGCTAATATGGCTCTACTTAATAATTTCCTTCAAGAGCCTGAATTTGAATGTATATTTCACCCAGCTTGAGGCAAACAATTTGTACCCAGAAGTTCTAGTGGAAGTTACCAGGGGGTCATGCAATTTATTTTAGTTCTTGAAGTTTTCAGAACTGAAGACCTAAGTGCACATTCACTTGCATAGTTTCACCCGTAATTTGATCCAATCGGGCACCATTTTCCTTCTCCCCTCTTATGTTAGTTCTAGTGCAAAAAAAAAAAACAACCAAACCCAACACTCTCATGAAATATTGTGGAAGAAAAGTTTTCTTGGAAGAAAAACTACTTCTCAAATTTACAAAACCAGCCTCTTTAAGAATTGCTCCAGCTCTTTCATTCCCTGGCACCTGAAGCCTGCTGCGTTGGTTTCTTAAAAACTCATGTTACTGCGTGAATCCACTTTACTTTGGAGCCTGTGATTGTGGAAAATAGCAGAAAGTGCTTTTTTTCAGAACAGACAAAATCACATCTTTGCCCTTAAACTCAGGACAGTGCTTCCCTCCAGCGCTGCCTCCAGCCTGGTTTGTGTGCCTGCCAAACGCAGCAGCCACATTGCACGGACAGGCAGTGCCTGCTGCAGCTCCCTGCTCCTGGGCAGAGTCACCTGGCTCTGCTCAATCCCATCGTCTGTAAATCTGAATTTGCTGGGACAGGAGCTGAGAGGTCTTTTCCTGTAAAAATGGCATTGAATAAAAGGAGGGGGTTGTGCTTTTCAGTCTGATTTGTAAGAACAGCTCTGGAGCCTCTTTGTCCTCGGTGCTGCAGGGGGTTCTGAGAGACCTACAGGGCTGGGCACTGGGAGGGCTGCTGAGAGCCCCAGCTGAGGGTGCTGGGCTGTGGCTTACAGCTCATCACCCTGCAGGAGCGGGAGGTTAGAAGGGGCCAGGGATTACCCTGAATTTATCAGAACCTTTTGTCTCAAATGTTCTGGAGAGATGCATTATGAGAAGCAGATTTTAAAGACAAGAATTGCTCTGCTGGGTCTCTCTCTCCCTGTGCTGGGTGGTGTAAGCAACTGAGATTAGAAGGCAGGTGCATGTTTCTCATAGGGGAGAGGACAACACAATTCTGCAAGTTGCTTCCTTGGAATGTGACAGTGTCTTGCCTTACAGTACAGGGGTGTATATTTACAACAGTTATTTTTTTCTAGCATGGTCTTTCCTTTTAAAGTTGTTTTGTTCTATTTGTTTTCTCAGGTGAGTTTCTCTGTGTGTCTTCTTTAAATATTAACTTACCATTTCAGTTGTGTATTTTTCTTTTAGTGGGATGATGCTTTGATTTGTAAGAAAGACTTTCTGGCCTTTTTACCATGTCTAAGTTCTTAGGGCAGAATATCTTCTGTGAGTGTTTTGATAAACCTCTTACATTCTACCTCAGCCAAGGTAACAAATGCTCTAATGTTAGCGTTAATTTCATGGAATTCTTCACCTGTTGCATTTCTAAAAATCCTTCCTGTGCTTTTGAAGCCAACAGAAGTTTGACCATTGACTTGCAATAAAGTCACTCTACTTTTTTCACTTGGATGCCAAATGTACCTGAACAAATCTTACCAGGCACAAGGCAGAATATAAAATAAATCCATCCCTCTGGTAATTACCACCAAGAATTAATGTGTCTTACTTCTGAAGCCAGCAACAGTCCTGCTGGAAGCCTGCCTCCGGGAAATGCTGCTTTACCCTTCCCTGGCTGTCCAGGGTTCTGTGATCCACCCTTCCCAAAGCTGTGTGGCCGCTGCTCTTCGAGCCACAGCTGGGTCAGGTTCCTGCAGTGGGTAAGGGGATCCTTTTCCCTTTAAGAGGACATGATGGGGAGAACATGGCCTGAATTTCCTTAGCAGTGTGACAATGAGAGAGATAAGTAGATGTGACAGTTATGAATGACGCACTGTCATGCACTTCTGCGTTCTGACTCAGACAAATTGACACTGCTGTCAAACACAAGCTATGGAGAGGAGAGACCTCTGATGAACCTTCTAATATGGTAAATGGGAGTCTTAATTCTTCATTAACTGGAAAAAGGAGATTTGGCCATGTAATTTTCTCCTTGCTGCCTGTTTTAAAGATTCCAATAACCCAGCATTTACAGTTGACTAGGCAGGGATTGCTTTTTCCTGTGCCAGCGACATGTAGGCTGTGAAATCTAAGGAAGTGCCGCTTAAACACAGACTTATTGCCTTGGTTATCTTTAATGACTTTGAAATGTATTGGCCTCATTATGGAACAGTGCAGTTATCAATTCCTCTAATTAGGTGATGTGGTCCCATAAGAAATTTAACATTAAAGTGCAAAAATGAGTTAGTGGCATCAATTGCTGGCAACCTGGATGTTGGCACTGAGTTTAAAGCTACGGTGCTCTTTTTCTGTGTAGTTATTCTGCATCAGTCTTACTCGTTCAAATATCAACATAATTTTTTTTCAATTCATTAATTTTGGCCCCTGTGAGGAGCTGTTGATTTACCTGAGCATTTCTTTGCCCTCTGAAGCTCTATCTTGTGGCACGCAGTTGGTGCAGACACCAGTGAACCACGGACCAGCTGATGCAGAGTGAACTCTCTTCCCTGACAGGTCAGGCTGGGCACTAAAACTGCCAGTCCACGTTTGCATTTTCAGTGGCCCTTTCAATCTGAAGATCTTGCAGCAGTTGATAAGCACTGAAGTGCCTTGCCCACAGTCCTACCTCCCAGCAGAGCTGGAAACAAAGCACGATCCCCGCAGTTCAGTCACCTTCCCAGATTTGTAATGCTGCTGCCTCCCACGAGGGTCTGTTGGAGGTTGCATTTCTCTTTTTCACCATATGGAAAGGATTATTGGTGGCCAATTTAGAACAGACAGTCTTCTGTCTTGCTGGGAGGAAAAGAGGGTCTGAGAAACCTTGTTCTAATGTTGTCTGGTTTGTGCAAGTGCTTCGGTATGGCTGTATACAAAAGCAAGTGCACAGTATTTTATCTCTTGTTATCCTTCTCTTTAAATCACACAGCACAAACCCATAGATTATTGGTATGTGAAGATAATCTCTGTTTTCTGTAAGTTTGTAAAGCTTGGTGGGGATAATGTCTGGCAGAGCAGTGTGTGATGTTACATAGGGAGGGTATCTGTGAACACACTGGGAGACCACACTGCCAAAACTTGGAATTTTTACATACTTTAGAATAAATGGCTCCAAAGACATCTGACAACCTCAAATTGCGAACCACAAATGGTCACAAACCCAGCATGGAGTTGGGTTTCTGTTTGGTTAGGCCAGCTGTGAGCCAGGGATGGAAACCTCACCCTGTGCTTCCCACAGACATGGATCTGTGCTGGCCTCACTTAACTGCCCTGGAGGCTGTCCCTCTTTGCCTCCCTTCCCAAAGGACAATATCAGTGGATTGCTTTGGATGCTTTTGGGGTTCAGGGCATTTGTTAAAGAGTCAAGGCTGAGAAGAGGGTGAATGGATGAATGGATGGATTCCCTTTGCCTGCTCAGGCAGCTAGGCTGGGAATTCTCAGTTCCACTGCAGCTCCTCCCTGTTTGGCTGAGGCTGTTTTGTAAACCTGTGGATCACAGTGAGATGTGTGGCCCAGTGAACACAATCCTGCCCCCCTTTCACCCCTGCCATCATTTGTACCTGATCTGGAGGGGTGGTGACTGCTGACCTGTCCCAATCTCTGAGCCATCCCAGCATTTCCATCCCTGGAAAGGGCTGCTGCTCTGTTCAGCCAGGTCGCTGAACCTCTGACTGCTACAGCCTGCAGAAGCTGCTCATGGATATAATGATTTGTTCCAAGGGCAGAAGATGCCCCTCCCTGCAGCCTGTCCCAACCCCTCCCAGCAGTGTGTGAAGCACACCCACTGCCATCCCTGGCTATCAGGGCTGGTTTGTTCTCTCCAGTTCAGAAAGAAAAGTAAAGGCACTTTATTTCCTGCTTTAAATAAATAAGCATGCCCAAGTGCAGTCTTACCCAGTGTTTGTTGCTGCAGATTTTACAGAATTTTGTAAGAATCACAGATCACAAATAGTTAGGGGTGCAAGTTAGGGTTGGTTTTCTCCTTTTTCTTGGACTGGAAGGAAAGAGGTCTGGGGTAATTCTGGTTTCCTGAGGGAGCCAATTCTGCTGTCTTGCATTAGCTTTTAGTATATTTTTGTTTCCCTTGCAGACAGTCCCTGTTCTAGCAATGGATATCAGAGTATCCAAGAAGCATGGTCCTTATCCACACTTGATTAAGAAATAATAAAAAAAAAAAGTATCCTTCCAGTTTCCTCCCATGCTGCTTATTCTCAGATGGAGGTGATGAGTGTCCTGCTCTGGAAAGGATATTTTCAATGATGATGTTTCATACCCAACCATACATTTGGACAGTCAGTGAAAGAAGAAAAAGACCAGTGGCAGGAGAAGGGCCACCTGTTAATTCTGTGCATTGTGCAGGAGTCAGAAAGTTGGCAGGAAAAAAAAACTGGATTACAGTTACCCTTTGTTTAAGCATTTTCTGCACAGTCCCAGGTGAAAGCCGGCATGTACTACACGTTCCTAAACCATACCTCTTATCCTCAGCTCATGTGAAATACTTCTGTACTGTTCTTTCAGACATTTCATGAAAATCAATGAAAATTATTTGTCTAAGAAGAAAACCAGGCCCAGGTGAAGGCCAGGAGAGACAATAACTGCATCCCAGCCCTGCAGGCCCTGGAAGAGCATCTCCCACAAAAGGGACGCTGTCGCTTTAACAGGGGCTGCTGTTTCCTTGAATGGAGTTACCCAATCTTTCATCAAAGAAACATATCTCCCATATCCCTGTCTTTAAAAACAGCAATTATGTGTAAATGCCTTCTGATTTATTTGAGCCAGGGCCACCGGCCAGTGTGAGTCACCACAATTTATTGCTAACCGTCACTTTTACATGATAGGTTTGTAACAAATATCTGCCGCATATTGTTAAATTAATCTTCCATTTAAAATTAATGGAGTTAGACTCCCCAGGTTCAATGTAATTTCGTGTTCACGGGCAGGGAGTGATGTGAGCTGCATACAGAATGAGCCGAGGCCAAACGCCCTAATCTTTCATCACCTTGAACCTAGTGACTAGGACGCCTTCTCAGCACCAACTAATGAGATTGAGCTTGCTTCTCTCCTGAGGACGCCAGCTCAAAGAAGCTTTTCTGCTCAGATACAGCAGGCTCCGTCTTATTTTAATAATTCCTCAGATATGACATGCCTGATGTTATGTATGAAAGACTCAGGCTTGAAAAAGAGATGAAATGAATTTTATATCATTACTTCAAAACCGAAACCAGCTGAAGGAAGTATGTCACAGTTAAAAATGCAGTGAGCGTTTTAGCTCTGAAATATTTTGAAAGTAAACAGGAGTCATTCTTTCATTTATTATTATAATGCAGCCTCACCTTAGACTCATCTTCTGTAATTCCAGTCCCATTCATAAATTAATAACAATAATGTAGATGAAAGCAGGAGGCTGTCCAATGAACAAGTGGATGGGACCATCAGAGAGAAGAGATTTAATTCCTAATGGAATATGCCATGCTATAGTGCTGAGCTCTCTCATTTCTCTTTGTGGGCATTTGTAGAAAATGAGCCTGTCTGTTTTGCATTGGCATACTGCAAATCCATCACATATTGTTTAAAAATAATCGACTTGAATTGTATCAGTGTACCTTTCTGCCTGTCCTTTAGTGCAGCTTTAAAGAAGTAGTAATTTCACCTATATTTTAGTATTTACCAGTGCAGGAGACTAAGAGCATCAGTGGTATCTGCACAAGGGCCTGTGCTGCTGTCTGTGCTCAGTGCCTGTGTCACCCTTGCTGACTCCCAGTGTCCCTGGCACTGCTGGGCCACGTGCAGGAGCTGCTGCTCCATCCACACTGGATGTGTCCTGGCCACAGGTGAGTCCCAGGTGAGGGTGGGGCTGGCCTGGCCTCCTGCCCTGGGCCATTCCTGCTTCCAGATCCTCGTGCCCAGAGGGTCACCTCCTCTGCTCCATCTCTCACAGGGGCTCTGCACAGTGCAGAGCAGCTCTGGGCAACTCCTGGGAAGCAAGAATAGAAAAATGGCATCTTTCAATCTAGAGGAATGTCTTAGGAGAGAAAGGAGAAATGTCTTTCCACAAGCTGCTGTCAAATGGAGGAGAGCAGGCTTTGTTCTGGGCCACGTGGTGAGTAGGAAGAGGGGTGGCAGAATGGCACAGGTTTCCAAATCTTCCTCTTATTTTCATGTGTAGGCATAGGAGGAAGGAAGTTTGGGCCCATCTGGGCAGGTGAAAAGAATCAGTGAAGATGTCTTTCATTGTGCTGCTTTGATTTGAAATCTCTATCAGTCTTCCCATATATCCCACCTGGGGCAGTTTTCCATTGCTGAGCAGACCTCACTCAGGTTCATTCATGTATTTTATCCCTTTGTATCAGTTGCAGCTATTCCGATTTCTGTGGAATTATAATTCTGGTTAAATCAGTGAACCATGTTGCCAGTATCAGGCACTTTTATGTTTGTGGGGGTTTTGTTGCTGAGAAACTCATCACTATTTTAGTCATTTAGCAGAACCACTGATTTTGACTTTTTAGATTTTTCCTTGCTTATTTAAAATCAGTTGGAAGGTTATTACCTTATTCCTCTACACTATCTCACCTGATTAAAGCCTTAAAATCAGTCAACTCTTCTTTTTTTGATTATTCTTTTATTTTTGGAGTGAAGTTTTTCATGCACAGCCTCGCTTATCAGTCCTGATTGTTCTCTGGAAAACCCAGTGCTGCTCCAAGCTGTGATTCACCAGTTCCCACATCCACAGGTGCCCCATTTCCTCTTCCTCTGCCTGACTGCTGCCAAGTGCCCGCTCAGCTGCAGTCCTGGGGCAGAGCAGGGCATGCCCAGGTAGCCTGGATGTGTGATGTTCGTGAGCCCACACTCTCCAAGGTGCCAAGGGGAACTGCTGAGGGTACAAAATGTGGCTGTGGCTGCCAGCAGCTGGGACCATTCTGGGGTGTTTGGCCCCAAGGGAATGATGCAGGGTGCCCAAGGTGCACTGGACAGTGGGAGAAGCTGCAGTGCCAGCAGTGCCCACCTGTGCAGGACCAGCTGCCTGTGCCCAGCAGGAGCTCTCCTGCATTGCCTTTGGAGCAGGTTGCTCTGTGTAAAAAACACACAGCAAGGACTGGCTCTGCTGTCTCGCAGGAGAGAGGAGGATAAATCAAGTTCCTTTCCTGCTTTATTTACTTGCTATTCATTTTTATTCCAGGCTTTGCAGCAGACAGCAATGAAACTTCTAGATATTCATAAACAAAAATCTGGTCTTCTGTCCACTGATATAGATCAGGAAGGCCAGAGTGTACGCTGAGAAAGAAGAGAGTTGTAAAAAATGTTGAAATAGATTTATTGGAGACTTCAATATCTGTTGAAGTCAGCAAAGCTGGAATAAGCTTTAAGTAAACACTATCAATTTCAGTGATAAGATTTAGAAGGTGGCTTCTATTTTTTTTTTTTTTTCACTAGATGAAACAATATCACAAAGCTTGTCTTCATGGAAATGTGATCAAGATGTAAGCACTGCTGCCGCTAACTCCTTTACCTTAGGTTTAGTTACACTCAGTTACTTCTCTTTGAATAGCAGGAGATGTATCTCTCAGCACTGGAATTTTTCATTATGTGGGCTTTGCATCTTAATGTTTTTCCTGTCTTCCTTAGATTCTGGATAGATGCCATTTTGCAAGGTGAAGAGGTTAGCAGTTCCAGGTCTTGCATCAGTGCTGTGCTGGACTTTTGGATACCCTTGGAAGCTTTCATCTTATTTTTTTATTAAGGAAAAAGGCCTCTATTCAGGTGAAATGGGTTTCTTAGTTTCAGCATCCAGAAGTATAAAAAAGTTCCCTTCTATGCAGTGCATTTGATTGGGAGTAAAAATGACTGATGACAGCCCATACTGGACCCTTTTGTTCAATTCAGCTATGATTATGGAGCCTATTAGCTGGAGTTACAACCTATTTAAGAGCAGTGCTTACTAGTAATGGGGGCCAAATGATTTTGGAAAGTTCAGATTTACTGGGCTCCCTGCAGAAATGAATTCAGCACTGAACATATTGATGCAGAGCCTGAACGAGGCTGTTCCAGTGGGACTCAGAATTGTGTGCTTAGCAAGAAATGAGCGGGTAGTAGAATTAAAGATCAGATGGATGTGAGGCTCAAGGGCAGTCTAAACTCTGAAGTTCATCACAGCAACTTAATCAGACTAAAATGAGTGTTGCACTGACAGGAATCAAGCCTCTGTGTGACAGGAAAATTAGCTTTGTTACAATGGTGCTGTGTTTTTTTCTGTGCCCCTGGTTTTTAAGGTCTTGTAGTGTTTAAAAATAGTTGTGAGTTGTCGGTGTTCAGTGGCCACTGAGGCAGCTTGGGTTTTGTTAATGGAGATGTTGACTCTCCAGTTGATATTTACCTTTGCTATAATGGATCTGCAGTTTTAGTACTAAACAAAGATCATCTCATTGCACCTGTTCAAAGGAAAGGAAAACTTCAGAGCTCCCTCAGTGTTTTTTAGCAGAGTCTTGAAATCTGCTCTAGGGAGTGGAAAATGTGGGTTACTGGTCCCCCAGCCCTGCAGCTGAACAAGCCCCCCATGAACCCTCGTGTGCTGCAGTTGGTGGGGGGCAGTGGAAACTGGCCCCAGGAACTCTTGTAAGGGACATTTTTGTGCTGATCACAGTCTCAGCCACCCCCTGCACCTAAAGCCTCCACTGAGGTTCTTTCAAACACCACCTCAGCTCCTGAGGAAGCCTTAAGCCACAAGTTTCACTTTTCTCATCCACATCCAGCCATGCCCACATCCAGCACATTTTCAGAGCTGTCCAGTCCTGTAACTCCTATTCTTAAGGACACACAATTCTCCCCTTCTGGAAATTTCTTCACCAGAGTCATCTCTCCTTCCTGTATGTCCCTCCCATGACCCCAGTGAGTCAGCCCCAAGCTCACCCAGCCTGGTTCCTGTGTTCTGCTCAGCAGACACCTTCCTCCTGCTGTGTCCATGTGTACCAAGGTGGGATACACTTCCAAAACACTGTTCAGGAGCAATTCTGTGCATTCTGCTGGCACAACTTCCATTATCCTCTTTTCTGACTTTGCTTCTGCTTTGGGACAGGAAATTTTATTAATTCTAACCCAAAATTTCTTCCTGCATACCAGTTGAAGCCTGACTTGGAAGCTGGTTGTTTATTGACCATGGGAATGTGCTGCTTTGTTGTCCTTGGATGGAGCTGGGAACATTCAGCACTTGCAGAGTGCTGCTTCCCTTCCTCTGGACAACAGCAGCAGGGTCTGGGTCC
This sequence comes from Phylloscopus trochilus trochilus, assembly GCA_016584745.2. Taxonomy (NCBI): domain Eukaryota; kingdom Metazoa; phylum Chordata; class Aves; order Passeriformes; family Phylloscopidae; genus Phylloscopus; species Phylloscopus trochilus. The sequence continues at coordinate 9,768,931 of WQNJ02000022.1, forward strand.
AGCCTGGACACAGGCAGGGGTGACTCTGTGATTTTGCACCTTCAGAGATGGAGTACTTTGGTTGTGAAAATGTCTGGGAGTTTGGTGTTGTTCACGTAGTACAAATGGGAAGCATTGGTGTCTCAGGTTATAGAAAACAAAAATGTGTATTCTATTTTTATCTCCTGAAAGCATTGTTCTTCTTTACTCTGAGAGGAGGAGGGCAGGTGCCTTTTGTTAATGAGCCAACTGTAGAGCTTTGTTTCTTATCTCTTCCACTACTGGTCTTCCCTCCAGGGGGATATTTTTCTGCTAATGAGCCATTAACACCTCTCCAAACTAACACATCCCCAAACTATACCCTCCCCAAAGCAGAACATTCCACATTCCATCATCCCATTGGGAGATGCTCCACCCAGTGGGGGGAGCCAACCATTCCTACCTGGATAAAACTGAGACACAGGAACAAGAAGGCATCCAGGTTCACCTGATTCCTGGAGGAGGACTGGACCCTTCTCACCACCCCTGGACCCTGGTTCTACAGGATCATCTCTGCTCCACCAGAATCACCTCTGCCACTCCAGGAGGACTCACTTTGGGACTGCTTCCAACCCCCTGACCAACAGGGTGTCAGGTTGTAGCTCTGACTCTGACAGGGTTTTCCAAAATTGTTGTTTGTTTGCTGGTTTGGTTGGGGGGTTTTGTTTTTCTACTACATTTTTATTGTAAATATTCCCAGTAAAGAACTGTTATTCCTACTCCCAAATCTTTGCCTGAAAGCCCTTGATTGCAAAATTATAATCTAGCAGGGGTGAGGGGTTTACATTCTCCATTCTAAGGGAAACTCCAGCTTTCCCTGGCAGGTACCTGTCTTTCCAAACCAAGACAATCGGGTTGGCTTTTATCATCAATACTTTAAATTTTAACCTTAAAAATGCCCTTTGGCAGCGGTGCATTGGCCTGCTGCAGGAGTGGCTCCGTGCAGAAAGCACTGGGAATGTGCTGTCCCAGAAGGAGCCGTGGCTGCCCAAGGTCAGGCACTCAGAAAGGGCTGGGAGTGCTCTCCTGGGGCTCAGGAGAGCAGAGCTGGGGCAGTTTCTGGGTCACCGTTCGGACCAACTGTTCACGGAATTGCTACACGAGATGTTGCTTAAAGGAGGCCTATTCTCAATCACACGAGCGTGTCCCAGATTTCTCTGAACCATCTGTTCGAGTGAAGAACTTCCAGGTTGTGGGTTTTCGGGTGAGAGGGGGAAAAAGGCAGAAGGGAAACTGGAAGCAGGAGTTGGAAAGTCGAGTGTCAGCTGGGCTCTGGTAGGAGGCTCTTTACAGTTAGAACGAAGGATCAGGAGAGAAAAGCTTTCAGCTTGACACACAGATGATAAAGCAAGCCTTAAACAGAAGCTGTGGCTGCACAGCAGGTAAAGAAATCCTGCTTAGATTAAAAATAAATATTTTATGCTGCATGTATGCAAACCCTTTTTTTTTTAATAGCTTAAAGCCCTATACAATTGGCAGCAAGCAGAAGAAATTAAAAGAAAGGGTTTGCATTGTTTTATTGAGGTAGGAAGCCCTCAGAAAGCTAAGTAGAGGGTTTTTTTCAATGATATAAAGAAAATGAAAGGACAGGCTGTATATTAAAATTTTGAAGCATAAAAACATTTGGAAATCATCCTGTCTCTGTATGTTTATAGCAAAGAGCAAATCCAAGCCGTGCAAAGAGATGATTTTGGAGGCAGGCAAGAGGTGTGCAGTGCAGGGGGGCTCAGCTGTCACAGGCAGGAGCTGGTGCTCCCTGCTCAGAGGGGTGACCAGGAGGTTTGGGATGTCCCTGCCAGCCATTTGGAGCATTTTAATGACTGAAGCAGGGTAAACATTTGTGAGGATAAACATTGTCTTCCTGCTGAGCAACAATGTCTCCTGTATGAGAGCAGGATTGTTTTGGCATATGTCGGCTCTAAATATCCCTGCAGATACTTTACAGGAATTGCTGCCTCTTTAAACATTTATGCTATTAAAAATCAGGACGATTGTTGACATAAACCTGTGATAGCAGCTGCATTGTAGACAGAGTATGAATTTTTTATGTTATTGATGAGAAGTTTATATCATTTATGTACTGTAGTAAGGGAGGCATATGAGTGCTGAATACAGAAGATGATGGGAGTGAAGCCATGTCAGTATCAGGGCACACTATTTATTAATGTGGCCTCTCAGAAGGAACATGAATGTGGTAAATGGCAAGCAAAACAAAGCTAAGTGATTTATAATATTTTAAAAACTCGTGTTGGGATGAAAAGAAGCTTCTTGGCTCTGCTGCCTGGGTTACCTGGTTTGGGCACCAGTGTCGCTGAGGGAAATGGTGATGTTGGCAGATCATGAGGGTTGGCAGGCATTGGGTTGGAGCTTGGGGGCTTGGAGGGTTTGTGACTGGGGAGGCTGGAATGTCATAAAGGGATGGCTGCAAAAGGAGTTTTGTAGAGCACTGTTTCTCTCTGTGTTTTCTTGCCTTGAGTTTCCAGGACTGAGGCAGAACTAAAGCTGAGATTGTCTCCTGCTCTGCAGAAAATTTACCCTCTTCCTGATCCCCTTCTGTTTTCTCTGTTGTCTCTGATGGTTTCTCTGTAACTTGCTCCCCCTCTGAGAACAGCTGGGGAGCTTCTCTCTGCTCCCAAAGGGAGCTGCTGAGACACCACCAGGGTTCCTGCAGTTTATGGAGATGGTTTGGTGGGACTTGGCAGTGTTGGGTTTATGGTTGACTTGAATGATGATCTTAAAGCTCTTATCCAACCTAAATGATTCTGTGATTCTCTGATTTAGTCGTTTAAGTGTCAAATTTTCCTTTACTGGAGGGTAGAGGGGGCTTTGTAGTTTGTGAGGTTTGCTTTGGGGGAAGCTCCACAGTAGCTCCTTCAGTGAATGTCTCCTACAAGGTCTCTGTTCTAAAGCTCTGCCCTCCAGCACAGCCTCTGGAGGTAGAGGAAGCATTCAGCTTTCCTCCTTCAGGCACAACTGTCCTTGTTTTTGCAGAATCCCACTTGGTAGTTATACAAGTGCTTCATGCTTCTCAGCACCAGACGGGCTAAATTAAATTTTCATATGTTGTCCATACTCATTTTTCCTACAAGTGTCACTGAGCAAATTTCCAGGATGTTCTCTTTTAATGGAAGCACAGCCATTGCTCAGATTGTGGCACTGCTGGCTTTTCCCATCCTCACTGAGGATTGCAGTTAAGGCTCTGGTATTGTGTATGTGAACAGCCTCACCAAATCAGCACCATTCCTCGTATATTCTTGGAATGCAGGTGCCAGCCATCCATCCAAGGTCTTCCTGGAGTGAGGGAACATTCCCTTTTTGACAGAGGAGTCACCTGGAACCACATTTTGTAGGAGAACTGTGGCTGCCCCCACGAGTGTGAGGCTGGGCAGTCGGATCCTCTGCTGGAGTCACGGTCCCAGTGCAAGTTCACCAGTTCACATCATTTAACTCCCAAACAGCTGTCCAGGGGTAACAACTCCCCACCCCTCAGCCCCTGGCTGCATTTAAACCCATGACTTGGAGGTGGAAGGGGTCTATGCTATTCCAGACCACTCAAACATCCATCCTCAGTGGGATGTGTCTCTAAGTTAATGGAGCACTGGGTTAATATTGCAGACAAAAAGAGACATTAAAAGAACATTATTGGGGTTGCAAAGTCAAGCCTGTGAAAGTTAAGACATTGAGAATTAAGGTTGCCTCTTCAGCCTTAATTTGCCCCCTTCTGTGTAGGCACTATGAAACAGCCTTTAATTACATGATCACATTCTCCTCTGCCTGAGGCAGACACCTGGCACAGAAAATTCCAGCCCAAATGGTTTGAAGTTGGGCAAAACTATAGTCAGTTGAAGAAGAGGGTCTTGTAAGAAGTAACAACTTTAGCAAAAGGCTGCAGTTTGTGTTGATTTCCATTTATTTCGCTGCATTCAAAATTTGTTTAACTTAAAGTATTCTGCAGGTAAAATCCATCTGTGTGGAAGACCCAGGAGGGCTGTGTGCACCTGAAATTGCTTTACACAATAAGGATCTTTTTAGCAAAAATCATCCATTGTTTGGACATATAGTGCCAAAAATTATGAAACTGAAATGGGAATCCTACTGGTTTAGGTATTATATATCTATAAGTATAAAAAAATATATAAATATGAAAACATCAAAGATGAAAAATAAACTCTGCAGGTGACAACCAAGTCACTCAAGTAAGTTGAATATTAAAAGGAGAAACTTAAATTCATTTTCCTGCTCTTTTCAAGCCCAGCAGAGGGTTTTTTTCAACTCCAGCTCTCTTTTCACCTCAGAGCTGCTGGGAAATTGTGCAGATGAACAATGCATGACATTTATAGTTCATATAACATATGTTCCAACGTGTGGAGATTTCAGGCACAGGGGGGTGGTCCTTGCCCTTAAAAAGTAGAAGTGATGCTTGTTTGTCAACACTAATGGCTGGAGTGCTGGCACAGCGTTCACCAGGGTCAGTTTGGAGTTTGGGCAGGAGGAGGCTCCACCTTGTACCCAGAGCATGTTCTGTTTATCACACCAGTGCAGGTGCTGCTCTTCCAGCTCAGTGAGGAACTGGAAGAAGTTTGGCAAGGAGGGGCTGACCCTGCCCGAGGTTTCAGACTGCAGCCAGCTGGAAATGTGCTTCCCTGTGTCCCTGCCTCAGCCCCAGGGCTGTGCCAATGAGCTGGAGGGAGGGAGTTCATTCTTTGTTACCTGATCCTTGGTTGTTGAGGGGGGTGGGTTTCAGGATGACCAGCACACACAACATTCCATTCCTGGGGAAGTGGAAATCCAGGATCCCCAGCAACTCTGATAGTTCTCAGCATCCCATTATAAGCTCAGGACCCAGGAAGGAGTCTGCAAACCTATTTATTTGGGCAGCCAAACGAACTGGTGAAAATTTGTAATATTGGATGTTAGTGTGGAGGGAACCTTTTCTAACAGCTGGCATTACCCTGAGGTTCTTTGGCACACCACAGCCCAGACTATCCCAAGCACCTCCTTCAAATCTCTAACACCAGTAAGCTACAAATTAAGCATAATAAGGTGATATTGACAGTTCAGGTAAAATCAGAAATAATCACTTGGTTTCTTGTCTTCTAGACCTCTCTAATCTTCACTGCTTTGGCAGTGCTGCCTCTACTCAGCATATTGGATTTTACAGTTCTTAGTGATCATCATTCCATTTATTTTCTACCAGTAATACTTTTCTTTCTGCTCTGTTTCTATGATCAGTTGTTAAAGCTGATTTTCTTGTAAACTACTTGTGTTCTGACTTCAGCACAAAATGCCATAGCTAAGATTAGCTCCAACCTTCAAACTTCAGACCTTCAGACATCAGAGATGAGCCAACCATATGTAAGTCTTGTCTGTGTGTTTTTAAAAGTGGTAAAAGAAACAAAAAAAACAAGCACTGTCCTTCCAAGAGAACTGGCAAGCTGCCACCTTAATTTCTCCAGAAGAGCTCAGGTCAGGACAAGTCAATCAAAATCACTTTTCTTGGACAGGAGCTCAGGTACAGCAGTAGAAAATCCCTTTCAGTGGAGGTCTGGAACATTAATCAGGAACTGCAGAGTGCTTTTTTGTAGGACTTTGGGGACCAAGGAAAGCTGACGATGCTTCTGAGTGGAGAGTTTTGCTTATGTTTCCCTCATGCTGTCCAGACAGGATCTGAAAAGAGGACCCTCATTATTACTTTTTTTTTTTTTTTTTTTTACATCACTGTGGGTTGTGCTTCAGCACACTGAAAGATTTTTTTGGCACTTCCCTGAGGAGGACACACAGAACTGTGCAGAAACTCAGTAATTCCATAGTAACCATTGACTGTAATTACATGCTATGTACAGTTCAATGTAAATATGTGGGTAATACAAGCAATTTGTATTTTCTCAACTACATTATTAAATCTGAAAATTGCAAACTACATGGAAATTAGGTTGAGAATAAAATGGGTAACTTCACAAACTGTATTATTGCAGCATATTATCTCTAGAAGTCTGTCATTACTTTGGAGTTCCATGCTATTTTTCAGATAATAACCAAGTGCTGAGAGTTTGTGGCCTTGTCCAGCTCAGAGCTGCACAGCCCAGCTGTTAATCTGGGTTTAGGAGGTGGAGAATGTTCTCAACTCGGTCTTTAAGTTCTTTTTTGCATAGGGAGGAGAATTTTTTTTCATTCAAGCAGGCAATGTGAGTGACTGGTAACCGTGGCTGGTTTGCATTTATTGCAAATACCCACAGTGCACTTAAAGGGAGGGTTGTGTGTCTGCAGTGAGTAAAACCAGGCTCTGTGCTCACACACAGCCTTTGCTTCTGCCTGGGGGCTCCCTCAGGTCCACGTCAGCTGTCACTGCACCAGTGAGACCCTCGGAGTGCACAGGTCAGTGCTGTGCTCAGAGGCTTTGCTGGAAGGGCACAGCCAGGGGTCTTGAGGACATTTGGAGACTTTGTTCAGTTGTCCCTGCCTGCCAGGCTGAGCAGCTCGTTCCTGTCGTGTGCACCGACTGCTCTTTGGGGTCTGCTGGCATCTGAACCTCTCCTTCCTACACTTTTCCCTCTCCTTGTTGTCTTTGCCCTGCAGAGTGTGGCATTAAAGTCAGGTTATTTATTTACCCACTGTGAGTGAATATGTAAATCTTTGTAGTTCTCTTAGTCTAACCCTCTGCACTTCAGTCCTTTTTTTTCTTTTGAAATTTTGAATGAAAGACACTGAATGAGACTTTCAGCTTAGAAACAACTGCATTTATTTATTGGTTCTCACACGGAGCATACAGTCATGAGAGCTGGAAAATGCCTCTGTTCCATGGTTACATTTGTCTGTGTTTTATAATGCATACATGCACTTTTATATGCCTGCTATCAAAGCCCAGCAGTTTGTTGTCTGTTCAGATGGAAAGGTTTGGTTTTCTCAGTCAAACTGGTAATCAGGGCACCAGTCCAGGGGCCTGTGATCTACTGAGAGGGTGAAAGCAGCCATAAAATCTGAACTGAGAGACTGAGCTCCTCTCAGGAAGACAAAAAGATACAAGGACGAGGTAAAGTGCTGCAAGACAGATAATGATGGTCACCCATCAGTCTTTGTGCTCCCCCAAAGGAAGTCACAGCTGTTGCTCTTCTTCACGAGGAATCTTGATTTATTTACGCTCCTTTGCCTTTACACCTGTATCTTCTGGGGCTTCTGGGCTTTCCTGGTAGATTTATTAGCTGCTGTGGAGCAAGGAGGGAGACTTGCAGGGAGGGGGGAGATGGAGGAGAACAGAGAAGAAACAGAAGGAAGACAGAAAAGTGGGAGGGAGAGGGAGGAAGAGGATAAGAGACAGGTGAATGACAGCAAATGGAAGAGAAATGAGACAAGGAACATGATGGGGGAGAAAAAAGCTGGAAGGGAGCTTTTGAGAGACCATGTAAAATAGAGGTCTGGTGGAGGATTTCCAGCAAAAGTCATGTAAATCAATGGTGAGTAAATTAATAGGGCAATTGTGCAAATGAGACTCAGTCGTTAAAGCCAAGCAGAATAGATCATGGATGATTTAGGGAGAGTGTAACCCACAGGGCACAGCTTTCAATCTCCTGCAGATCCTGAGCAGGGGTGCTGACATGTCAGAAAGTGGAGCAGATGAGCAAAATGAGGAACATTAAAAGGGAGGAGGTTGTGAGTCAAACCCCAAATGCAGAGCAGCATTAAACTCTTCAACACCAGAGCCACGTCTTAGGCTAAAGGAAAAAACTTCCTGGTGCTGCCAAGGCAGACAGTGTTACTGTGGTTTTAGATAAGGTCTCCTGGTATTGCTTCAGTTCCTGATGTGATTGCTAACTTTGATCAGCAGAACAGATCAAAAATGCATCCTGCAATTCTTTAAATGTGTCATTTTGCAGAAAAACTGTTTTCCTGTAGTTGCCAGTACAAACATTTCTGCCACCTGCCATCACTGAACTTTGATTGTGGCTGAAGAGGGAATGCTGAAGGAGTCTGGAGCAGCCAGCTGACCAGGGAGTGACAGCACCTGGCTCTGCCCTTGCTGTGTCCCGTTCTGTGCCACTTTTGGGGGACCTGTACCCATGTGTGCACCAAAGACAGGACACAGCTGGGATGTGCTGTTGTCTCTCACTGATATTACAGCTGTGCCCTCTGCTCCTGGGTGTTGATGAAATTCCAGGAGTTCCAGAGGAACCCTATTTCTCCAGGATTTATTTAGTGTTCAGAGCAGTTAATGTGTGCTTGAGACTCTGCAAATCTTCTCCAGTCCTGAGAATGGATTCCTCTGCTCCAGCTCTGAAATGCAGCAGGCCATTAAATCCTGTGCCTTTTAAACACAGTGGGTACTAATGATTGTGAAGGATCACAATTAACCAACTGTTTAAATTAATTTCTGACAGTCATTCTGCCCTATGGGTTTTTGAAAGCATGAGATATAATGCCACGTGGCCCAGCATATAAAATGTTTTGTTTTACTCTAACTCCTGTAATTTCAGCTCTTTCCCAAGGTCTTGGGGGAAAAAAGTGTCTTTAAAAGGCACTTTTTTGTGTGATTTCACCATCTTCCTCTGTTCTCCTAGAAAGCAGAGCGTGAACTTGATTTTCATGTTACTCAGTAGAAAGTTAAATGCAACCCAGGCGTCTTGTTAAGGATAAATATTTTTCTAAAGGAAACAAAAGAAGTGGTGAAAGATGAGGTGGAAAGGGAAACCTCAGTGCAGCTGGATTTTGTCAGTGGTGGTAGTTCCTTCCTCCTTGGCCTGCTGCTCTTTCTCGGAGAACAGCAACATTTTTATCTAAAACTGAGGCTGATAAAGCAGCTCTTAACTTGACAGCATCCCTCTCACAGCCTTCAAATTCCTTCCTGAGATTCAGGTTGGTCTGGAGCACTGCTTTGGAAGCCTTGGGATGCAAGTAAGAGGCTGTCTTCTCCAGGAGAGTTCTCAGCCTGGGCAGAAGCAGAGCCCAGTGGGGACCTTCCCTGGAGTTTGAAATTGTTCCTGTGTTTTTCTAGCAAAGCTTTTCCAAGTTGTGGTGTTTCTTTCTCCAGGTCACACTGCAGGACTCCATCTCACCTGATGTGATGTGGGTTGTGACTGACTGAAGGACTTTACAGCTCCTCATTCTGTTCATGAAAAGTCTCTTTTATTAAATAAATATGGAACGTATTTTTTTTTTTTCCAGAATCAGGCTTCAGACAGGTATCAGTTATAAATGTTTGGTTATTTATAATTGAAGTTGTGTTTTGTAGTTGATTTCTAACACAGCTGCTGTAACACTACTGATATCTAGCAAAGGTTTGAAGGTTAATTAATGAAGAGTTGCAGACTGCAAGGGGATTATTTTTGAGTTATCTTGTAGAATTCCACCCCTAAGTTTCAGCTCTCTGAAATGCTGTAGAATGATTTATGTTTATATGAACTGCTTGGTGTTGGTGTGATCTCCTGAACTCTTCAATCATTAAAATCCTGCTTTTCATTCAGTTTCTGGTTACTTTCTCCTCCTTCAGTGTTCAAACAGGGGCCCTGCCTTGCTCACTTAATATGCCAGCTTAGAAACTAATTTAAGCAGACTCCTAATATAAAACCTATGAGTCAAATACCACCTTCCAAAAGATAATGAACTTCCTTAGAGTTGGGCCCCTCTCTGAGCAGGAGCTGTGTAAGACAGACCTTATCAGGCTGCCAGGCCTCCCAACAGAGATGGCTTTTTCCTTTGGACAGATATTTTAAAGTATTGTTCATTCTAAGGAAAACAAACAAGTGCTCTGTCAGTGCTCTAAGCTACCTGAAAATAGGATTTACAGTTCTATGTAATTGCATTTTCTTTGTGTTTGCATAGAAGTCATAGCATAGCTGGAAGATGATGGCAATTATAATTTATTATGCTGTAATTGTTACCTAAATGTTTTTGAATAAGCAAAAATCACATCTGTTTAGGAATAAGTTGCACAGCAAGAGAATTCCCTTTGAAATGAATGCTGTGTTCTCAAATTCTGTAACTGTACACATAAAACAACATATTTATTTCCCCACTGAGTCCATTACATTCCCAAGTCAAACTGCATCCTCTCTTCCCTTCCCATATTAAACCCTTTGATTTAATGGAGGTTTTAACTACTGGTTCTTTAGGGAATTTTCAGTAGGCTTTGCACAGATTAGGTTATTGGAAAGTATAGTTATTTTCTTGTAAAGTGGCAGTTCTGTGTCAAAATTGATTTTCTCTGGTGCTGCAGTAGTAAAACAGATAAGCTTCTGCTTTGCATCCAAAATACACCAATATTCCTGCCATGATGTTTTCCTTCTGCCTCTCAACCCAGCTCTCTCACAGGCTGGCTTTGAAATGAGAGGGACACAATGCTGTGCTGCACAGAATGCCTTTGGATCAGTCATCAGTGAATCTCCTTCCTTGTGTTAATGTACATTTTCCAGTGATGGCCAGTTGTTTAGAAGGGAAAAAAAAGTCCACGCTGGGTGTTGCAGAGCCCTCAGCTGAGGGGCTGGGCACTTTGGTGGCCTCTTGGAGCAGCTGGAGCTGTGGATGTTCAGCATCTGGCAGGCAGTCAGTCCCATGCAGTGTTTCCCATACTGTGAAGTGTTGTAGAAGGTGTAGCCAGAAAAAAGAAAAGTGAATAAATACCGAGGACATTGGTGTGTCCTCTGTGTGAGCAGCAGGGAGAGGTTCTGTCCCTGGGTGTCTTGGCCAGCTTTCCTCACTAGGATGGGTCTCTCTCACCTTGTCTGTCACTTGCTCATTGCTTTGCAGGCTGGGCTCCTGAAAGGCGGAGAGAGCTGGTAAATTAAACTTGAACAAAGTGTGTTGGCACACATTCACTGAGCCAGCCTGGAGCTTCAGTAGGCCTGATCCAGATTTAGTAGCATTCATTGATACAGGGGGTACAATCCCCTCATTTTCAGAGTTCTTCAGACTCCATTTAGTGTAAGTTTTCAGGCAGCCCCTCCTTGGTGCAGGAAGGGTTTGTCCATCTGTGTTGCTGATGCTGTGAATGGCGTTGTTGTCGCAGGCTCTCGAGAGATTGATGTATTTACAGACTGGTGTGAGCCACTGCACCAATCAATGGGAACAGCCTTTGACAGAGACATAAAGGATCTATTAAATTAGACCTGAGCTCCTATTAAATTACTGCGCATAAAAAGCTGGACTCACCTTATCTGCAGCAGAAATGAATGCTGCCATTAAAGCCTTCAAAGGCAGTTTCCAAAGAGCAGACAGTCCAGCAAGGCAGTGGGATAATGAGGAGGAAACAGGGATCTGTTGACACCTGCACTGCCTGCACTGAGGGAGCAGAGGGTTTCTACATTGCAGACATGAAGGCATTCCCCTCCCCTTCAATCAGCTCCCCCCACGCACACTTCTCTCTACTAATTAGATTAGAGACAAATAAAATTAAACTATTAAGGCAATTAAGAAATTCTTAACATTTGATCAGTTAGTTGAATGCAAATCTGTCCTCCATCTCTCTGTGAAGGGCTGATTGCACAGTGTTGTGTCCTCGAGCACGTGTTGGTTTCTGGTTAAGGAAGGCAGTAATAAAATCATAGAACATGCAGTGGTTTGGGTCGGGAAAGACATTTAAATATTATCCAGTCCCACCCCCCCTGCCATGGCCAGGGACATCTTTAACCAGCTCAGGTCTCTCAGAGCCCTGTCCAGACTCACCTTGAATGTTTCCAGGGATGGGGCAGCCACCACCTCTGTGGGCAGCCTCTGCCAGGGCCTCACCACCTGCATTGTAAGAACTTTCTTCCTTAATATGCTTCAAATACTTCAATTCAAATAAAATAGCCGTATCTGTTTTCTCACTGTGTTGATTTGTGCCCCAATGCTATTCACAAGTAATTGCTGCTTTTTGCCCTCTGCAGACTCTCATTTATCCACAGTCTCACATTCCTCTTATGTCCACAGTTAGACAAGCTATGCCAGCTTCATTTCCAGGACTGGTCATGTGTTCAACACCCTCATGAATTTGTGATAAATCAAACAAATGTCTGTTGGGTTCACAAAGAACTGTCCCCAAGTAGTGAATGAAGGACTTGAACCAATAAGGTTTTATGATTGTATCTCTTTTGGAGGGAAGAAAGAAGGACAGGAGGTGGCAGACAGCTTGGATAGGTTGTACACACAATGTATGATCTCCTGTCAATAAAACATGGATCACAGTGCATCTCATAGTTGTTTCAGTCTCAGTGTTTTTGTGCACGCTGTTGTGGCCAAAATCGAGTTAAAGGCACCTCATTCCTGGGCCCTGCCTGCAAACCCCTGGTGCATCTCACCTGAATTTTTGAGGTCTCACTGCAAAGTTCCCAGAGCTGAGTGGAGTCTCTGGCTCTCTGATGGTACATTCAGTTAACTGGGAAAAAACTGTTTTATTGACTTGAGGAAACCAAACTGTCCTTAGGAAGACAAGAGAAACTCTCAGCACACCCAGGATGAGGCTGCAGCACTGCAGTAACCTGTCCTGGGACCCAGATCTTGACCCTACACAGTTGTATATCTGTACCTTCTGCTACCAAAGTGGTGCCTACATGTGCAAATCTGTTTTCTGCTTACCAAACCTGCCTTTAAGAGGCAATGATGCTGTTAATGCTGTTAGTATTTACCTCATGTTCTAATCGAATGGTGCTACTCGTGCTCCTAGAAAAGTTCAAGTGCCCTTCAAAAGTAGAAGTTTAACTTGATAGGAAATGAAATTGAGTGCTTGATATTAATGGTCTTTTAATTAAAAGTAGATAGAACAAGCTTGCCTCAGTATCTTCATCTCAATATGTGTCTTTTCTGCCTGTATTATTGTGAGTTGACCATTGAGGCTTCAAAGTGTCATTTTGAAGGTAAAACAGAGTGAGCTCCCCTCAGCTCTGGCACTTTGGATTGGTTTAGCCCATAAATAGCCAGAGTTTTGTTCTTCCAGCTTTCCTGAATGGCAGCACAGGGCCACACCAGGAGTGACTGCAGCCAGCAGTGCTGCCCTGAGGTCCCCTGGGCTGTGGCTCTGCCCAGGTGGCTTCTGCAGGACTGTCTAGACAGTGTGTGAAGGGCAGGCTGGTGACCTGTGTCACCTTCTGGGCTGCTGACAGCCCCCAGGGCCTGTGTGCTGCCAGGGGTGGCACACCAGCACTCTCCAGACACAAACGACTCGTGGAATTTCATTAATTCCTTCATCAATACAAGCCATTAGAAGAAACTGTCTCGTTGGCCGGTGTCTTGGATACTAATTGGCAGCTTCTTTTAAAGATCAGCCTGCTGCTGCTGAGGGTGAAGCCCTGCAGTGCTGGGTGTCAGCAGTGCAGGCAGCCCTCGGGAGTGAGCTAACCCCACACCCCTGAGTGTGCTCAGAGGCATTCTGGAGAGGGGACAAGGCAGTTAATAGTAGAACAAAAGGGTTTCTTTAATTGTAGTTTACCTGCATCCACAAGATGTGTTTAGTAAACTTTATGTGGGGAGCAAAAGTTTGGGGATAGATGTGTAGAGATTTAGATGTAAACACACTGTGTGTGTGCACATCAAATATTGAAGGCAGAGAGAAAACTAAGCTAGTACCAAGAAAATAAGAGACAGGAGGAGGAGACAGAAAACAGAATTTTCTGTGGAAATGAGTAAGAAATATGCCCTGACCTCCCTGTGATGCTGGGACTACAGGTGATTGGGTGGATGGTGATATCCACAGGGATATTCTTGCCCTTGCCCAGGCCCTCTGTAGGTGGGAGGCCTGGTAAAGCTGACAATGGGACACCCAACCCACCCTCAGTGACCTGCAGGCCTGTCAGCCCCTGGGTGATGGGTGCTCTGCAAGGTCAAACATTTTATATACCCTCAGAAATAATCTGGACATGGGGTGCACATGCACCTCTCCACAAAGAGCACAGTCGCCCGAATTTATTTTGTGTGAAAGTAGAGTACAGAAATTGTACATAATCCAAGTTTATGTACAATTCTCATGTTGGAGATGCTGCAGAGTCAAAGCCCACTGTGGTTTCTGTCTGCAGGCAGTGGAGCTCATGGAGTTTGCAGTCCCTGTACAGTCATTTGAAGAGAGGATGTATCAACACCTGATCTGTTGATTATTTCTTCCTCCTGCCCTTTGTTTCTTTTGCAGTCTAGGTTTTGTACAACAAGTAAAATTACAATTACACAAATACTTCACAATCATGCCCAAAGAAATTGACATTTTTTCACTATTTTGATTCTTGCTGTTCACCTTTTAAGTTCTGTTGTTGAATAGTTAACATTTGCCATATTTCAGCTTGTTCTGTTGATTGCACAGGTGCTGCCAGATATCTGTGAAATATTCTTATCACAGGAAAGAGCAACAGTGGTAACACTTCCCACTGAATGCTGTGGGTGAAAGTTAACCAGTGAACTGGATGAAAGTTATTTCCAATTAACATCATGAACTAATTTAGTCTAACTCTTCCTTGGACTCGTGTGCAAATGAAATATTCTATAAAGGCTGATTCTCTCCTTTGGTCACCCACCTGGCAATCACTTGATTGCATTTCCATAGGAAAGCTGCCAGGGTTGGTTGGTGGTGTACCTGGAGAGGTTTGTACAGAGATTCACAAATAATTTTGTGGTCTTGCCCAGAACTCTCAAACAGAAATAGAGAGCAATCTGTAACAGATCCTCCAAGCCACCATGTTTGTTGCTTTTCCCCCCTGGACTGAAGCAGTTGCTTCTTTTTGGAAAATGTTGGTACTCATGAATGCCATTCCCTGTGTGCTTCTGGTCACTTAATTCCTTTTTGGTTCTCTCCTGAAATGTTTGTGTTGGTGGTGAACCTCAGCCCCCAGGGACTCCTTACCCACAGTTTTCCCGTGGGTTATTAAACAGCCTGTGCACTTTTTCACTTCCAGTCTCTTTGTAGAATTAGTTGAGTGGGGTTTGCTGGGGTCTGCTGTCTCTTCCTCCACCTCTACACTGGATAAAATCTTTGTCCCAGCAGCACCTCCTGCAGCTCCTGTTTCTGCTCTTCCCATAGCCACGTGCTCGCAGTTGTGCTCAAGGCTTGGACCCCCTTCAAGCCTCTCCCCCTCTCCCTCTTTTTTTTTTTTTTTTTTTTTTCTTGAATTACTAGCGGGTGACAAATAGCTACTGCTTTCCACTCCATTTCGCCAGGCACAGCTTCTTTCCTGTCCTCATGAGGTTTCTGACCTTTCAGTCGATGCCTTTCGCAGCCCCGCGGGGGCCTCGGGGGAGCTGTAATGGACTCCCGTTAATTGCCTGTTGAAGGACAGAAGCAGTTCCTGGCGGGGTGATTGGTGGTCCCCCTGTGAGTACAGCTGTCCTGGTCAGTGAAAAGATTGATCTGACACACACAAACATTTCGGCTCAGCGCTCAGTGTGTCTCCCGGAGCTCGCAATAATCACGGCTCGGGCTGTTTGCTGGGGAGGGGCAAGGGGACCATCCATCCCTATCCCCCTGGGGCTGCCAGCAGTTTAGACAGAAGATGCCCCACAGGCTGCAGGATAATCCAAAGATTTATAAAGTCGCTCTTATGGGTTGGTATTCTTTCTTTTTTATTGCTCTCAGTGGAAGCGAACCTTCCATTCTGGCTTAAGCATGTTTTAATGTGGTTTAAAATGCTTGTGGTGCACTTTTAAAAGTGTACATACATGCATTCAGGAAAAAAAATCTCCCATGTGTGCTGAAGTCCAAACAAGTCTTTGAAAATTAAGAAAGCAGAGGCATTCCTCTTATGCTTCTTGCCTTTGTTTTGTGCAGCTGGATAAACCATTATGTTCTCATTAGAGCTGAGTATGGGTCAGCTTGCAGAGCTCTGTGCAAATATTATTTTTTCCCCACTTTTGCTCTGTATACATTCAACCTGTGTTGGGCTTCAAGCTCCAGATCTGAAAGGGAAAGTCAGCCAAAGTCAGCAAATGTGCTTTGGTAGCTGAGGTCAAAACTTTGCACTGTTATCAGTCTGTGCATGTTTTCTAGCTGAAAATATTAATCAGGTCAAATCTACGTGTTCCTTGGCACATGTTCAACATGAGATGTGTTCAACCTATGCCATGTTTCATCATCTGAAGCCAAGGTTTTGCAGAGATCTGGTCACCACAGAAATAAGCTCCTCCTGAAGTAAATCCCCAGTAAAGTTTAAAAGGATTGACTTAACTGCTGCTTAAAAAGATTCTATTCTTAGTTGCTTCATCCTCTCAGCTCCATGTTTCACATTAACCTGAAATGAGATGGTCCTGAATTAAATCCCTGCATCCAACCACAGATGACCCTGAGGTGTACAGAATCACATACAGGATCTCATTTTTTTTAGACCACACTTCTCTTCATTAAGGCTTGGATGGAAACCTCAGGACTAAATGTTTTATGTCACTGAAATGCAGGGTCCCCAAATACCAGGGTCTTACCCTGTGCAAGCTGTTGGTTAGGTGTTAAAAATCCCACACAGAAATAAACTATTTCTCACCATCAGGCTAAAATTTATTTGTCACAAAACTTGGCAACTGTTTACCTCTAGCATTTTACTAAGTGTTCTGCTTCTCTGATGTGTGGACTGGGCAATGAAGTTAGGAAGCAACACTGAGAAGAGAATTCCAGAGATGGTGAGGCATGGTAAGGATGAGGAAAGTTGCCATATTTTGGGGTTCTAGAGACATCCCTCCACAGAGCAAAGAAACAATATTTATTCAAGAAGTTGCTGTACTGCAGGTGCCAATCAAAACTGTGCATTTCTGTTCAGAACATTCTGCTCCAGCAATACATTATTTACAAGTGGAGGAAGCTTGGAGAGCACCCACCCTGGCAATCCCTGGGTGCTCTGAGTGTACTGAAGCTTTGCTGAGAGTTTCCTGGCCTTGGTGCTCCTTTTTAGCTGATATTTTAGTCCTGCATTTTATATTTCATAAAGGTATGCATGTGGTCTCAGGCTAGGTTCAGGGTTTGAGATGGAAATCTCTTAGGGCTTTTTAAGCTAGCCTACAAACCACTTAAATATTTTTAGGCTGAAAAAGGGTTTATCCTTTTCTAGTTCAGCCCCAAACACTTCCCAGCAAGAATAAGTAAATTGACTGCCTGAAACAACCTAGGAAATAAGATGGGAAGAAGCATCTCTGTTTGCAAGCTGTGGAGCAGTGTCCAGCAAGAAAAGATGGAGTGGCTGGAAAGCAGCCAAGAATCCAAACAAAACCATCTTCAGAGGTCCAGAATAGCTCCAGTGTCATTGGATTTTAGACAGATTCCACTATAGGAATGAAGCCTCCTTGTCTCCTCTGTTTGTCATTGTGGATGGTTTTTAACAAAAGGATTAAACAAAAATTTAAGCCCTGTTGCCACTTCCATTCGAGTGTTGCTGGTGGGCTGAGGGAGCTGTTACAGTGAGACCAAGGCATCAGAGATATCTGAAGTGTAGAAAACTCAGACATTCAGCATGCTGAAACAGGTAAATAAGACCCAAATATAACATGAAATATGTGACTAGATGAGAAATTGGATGTCTCAGAGAGTTGAATTTCTGTTACCTTAAAAAAAAAATTATGGTTATAGCCTTGATAAGAACTTGAAAAATAATATTTCAAATAGAAGGAAAGATTTTCTCTGTGCTCTGAATGTAATGGGGAAAATGGCATTTCAGCCAGCTCTTTGAACTACTCAGTATTGAACAGCAGTGATGGAAAATACTGTGACACCTTTAACATTCAGAAAACACGTGAGACAAGGTGTACAGGAGCTGTAAAATGGAATCTAGATCTGAGGGTATGAGTGTATTGGAGTAAAAGCTGAACACCAGGCAGGAATATGCTCAGCCTTTGGACAACAGTGTTGGCCAGACTGCTTACTTAGTGAAACAAGTGGAAGGAAAAGCTGCTTTTTGGAGGATGACATCCTGGTGCCACTGCCCTGCCTGGGCCTTTCATTGCTGGCAGCAGTGTGGAGGTCTTGCCTGGGGAGAAGGTATTTCCCAAAAAGTGATTTGTTGGTGGGAAAGTCTCTCTGGTTACCTGGGCAGCGAGGCAGATGCACAGGTGAAGTCCATCCCTTCTGAGGTCCAGCTGTGTGAGCTGACTCCTCACCTCAGCCTCTGCTGTTGCCTCAGCCTCTTCCTTCCCCTCCTTCCCTTTTTTTCCTGCCCATATTAGTTTTTATTCCAGAAGCTTCTCTCCCTTGAGCATCTTGGTCCATTAACAAGCCAGCAATGTAAAATTCATTAACAAAATTTTGAGCAGCTCCAAAGGCTTGTAGATCTTGACTATTTGGCTTTAAAAAATATTTTATATGTCAACATTCAGTAGATTTCCAACACTGTAAAATCCTGTAGTCTGTTTTCTTTCAAGGGAATTGTTGCTTTCTGGGAGAGATCTTATCAGTGCCTTTAGTTTTGTCAGTAACTGTATGCCTGAGGTATAAATATAGAAACCAAACATGGCAGGCATCATAACATTTAGGGGTTCATTTTTAACTCGGTGTAGGAGAATTAATTTGGCTTCAAGCCCCATGGTTCTCAGCTTAATGGAAATTTTAGAAGTGTTCTTTGCTGCAAATGGACACTTTTAATAAACAAGTGGTTTTGTGCTAAAAGTAAACGACTCTTGGAGTATGAGAAACAAGTGAGGGATCTGTACCAAAGTCAGACCCCTCACAGGAGGGGCCTTACCTGGTAGCTGGGATAAAGCAAAGATTCATTTCGTGGGATTAGGCTGACACAGGAGGAACTCTCAGGGACTTGAACCAGGGTTTGTTCAGCTCTCTGGAAAGACTTACAAAGGCTGGAGTGGGCCCTGGATCAGATTCTGAAGAGTCTGGGATTACAAGGTGACCTCAGAAGGCAGTAACAATTAGGAGAGTGGCTGTTACTTCCTCCCTGCCTGGTGGTTGTGGTTGCACTGCAGCCTGGTGTGGGTTTGACAGTGAGTTTGAGCTCTGTTTCTGCAGCCACATCTCGTCTGGTGACTGGCAAGATGAGATATTCCTCTGCCTGTTTCAGTGCTTGTGATCAGGATTTGGCCCAGTGGGTTTGAAATAGATGTGTAATTAATATTGCCAGGGAATTTGGAGGGGTGAACACGGGAGGTCAGTAGCTATGGGAAGAAGATGTCTGTCATCAGTCAGGGATTCTCTACTTAGTGGCTTTGAATGACACCAGGTACTTCTTCATTCCTAAATTCCTGCCCTGAAAGTCTAATTCTGCAGCTGGTGCAGCAGCAGGGGGAATTGGCTGGCACTGCTAGGACCAGCCCCAAGAACTGTGGAGAGAGAGGGGTGTGGGGCACGGATGTTTTTCACCGGAAAGCAAACATGTTTAATTTTGCACATTACCTACACTGAGAAAAAGAAATGACAGAAAATCTGGTTTTATGACTGTAAAAAATGGGAGTCATATTTTGCTTGTTTGGTGGAAAAAGCCCAGAAGCCCTGGCCGAGCCATTCTCTGGAGGCTGGCTGCAGATCAGGATCAAAATTTAGCGGCTTGCATCCCTTTCCAGTTCTTTTTTTAACACGGGAATGTGATTTTTTTTTTGCTCCTCGGCCAGCTGCGGCTCGGAGCACTGAAAATTAAACTTAGCATGTTTCACAAAATGAATGGAAGGCCAGACAAGAGCATCTTGTTTCCAAGGATCACATAGCCCCTTTTCGGGATTACTCTCGTTCTATTAGAATTTGGCAACACGGCTCGAACTGCACAAACACCGCGTCTGGTTTGTTTGCCAGCTGCTGGGAGCCGCTCGGAGCCGCTCCTCCGCTGGCAGCTTGGCTCGGGGAGGTGGCAGAGTCCCCAGCAGGCCACCACTAATCCAGCTGGTTGCTGGGATCCGCAGCCAGGACCCAGGAGGCTTAGAGCCACCCCAAAAGGTATCTGGTTAAAGACACCCTGGAGGGTCAGAGCAACTCCCTCAGCTGGTGGAGAAGGCCTCAGCAGGGGGGCAGAGCAGTGATTTTTCAGCTCTTGTGATTCTCAGCTCAGTGATTGTCAGCTCCTGCCCTTGCGTGGTCGCTTCTCTTTTAGCCGGCCCGGGAAGGAGAGAGAGAGGGTCCGTCTGGCAATTCTGCATAAGGGATCTTTATTGCAAAGTTCCAGCGA
Organism: Phylloscopus trochilus trochilus; assembly: GCA_016584745.2. Classification (NCBI taxonomy): domain Eukaryota; kingdom Metazoa; phylum Chordata; class Aves; order Passeriformes; family Phylloscopidae; genus Phylloscopus; species Phylloscopus trochilus. The sequence goes on from WQNJ02000022.1 coordinate 9,788,976, forward strand.
AGGGAGCCAGGGACAGGTACCCTGGGGACTAGGGAACCCAAGGGGGTTTTTGTGGGGAACTAAGATGGGAGGGGAAGGGGTACAAAGCCAACAGTTTGCAACAGATCTACATAAAATCTCCTGGGGGATTGTGGGCCCTTTTAGTGGTCGCTGTAACCGAAAGACTGGTTCTTATCTTAGGGTTCTGGCAGAGGTATTGTGCAATTCTTCTTATCTTCTCCAAGGCAGAGCCACTGGGGCCTTGTCCACCCCCACACACCACCAGCTGTGGGGCACACCAGGCCCCACCAGCGCGCCCCACAACGGGCTCACATGCAGGCCTGGGTGTCGCTGTTGGACACGAAAGAAAGACGCAAGTCTTGTTCAGAAGGCTGATGCTCCCAAAAAAGGGGCCGGATTATTCTCAAAACCTATCTTTATACCTTTCTACAACGTGCCCACCTAACAGGTGGGATCCTTTGAACCATTGGTCACATGCAGGGTCAACAAGCAAAGTCCCTCCTTTGGGAAAGCATGTAGAAATACGTATTAGTTTACAATAATGTGACCTTGTTTACCAGTTCTGTTCCTGGGAACAGAATTTTCTGAAATCAAAACATGGCAGGCACAAAACCGTGGCTACACCTGGGCAAGAGACAGCAGGAGTTAAAGCCAGCTTGGCTCTAATCCAGAAACTTGGATTTTGGGGATTTTTAATGTAGTAATACATGTGAGTTAAGATGGAGAATTTTAGGCGTTGTCTGAGTCCTTCTTCACCTTCTTCTTCCTTCTTCTTCATGGGTTTGGGTGGTTTTTTGTAATTGGTTGATGGAGTCTGCATTGCAGACTGTAGGTTATTGGGTTTAAAATAAAAATAATTTAGGTGGCATTTTATAATTGGACAGGTTGTCCTTGAAAAGACCTGGTAGAGATAGAGAGGTGCTCCATTTTACCTCATTTCTCTAACTTGCTAATCAGAGCTCACGGCTGGTGAGTCTGCAAATAGATCAGAGACGATAAACATCCAAGTCTGAACACGAAACCTTCGTTTCCCGTGTGTCAATCCCGACCTTGGCAGGGAAAAAGAAGCCAGAACCATTGCAGCAGCTGAGCCAAGCTAGGCCACATTTCTCTCCTCTGGTCAGAAACTCTGTGCAGGAAATAGCGCGGCTGCCCGTCCATCGCTGGCTCTCTGCAGATGCCACGCTAACGAACCCCTCAGCTCATTACTGTGCTGTTGCCAGCTCTGTGAGGGCCTTAGGAGGACGTATTTCATCCTTTGTGTGGTCCATGATGTGCATTGTTCTGGGCATTCCTCACCCATGGCCTGTCACAAAGTGTCCTTTCCTAGTGTCTAAGCAGGTGACTCTCAGATACGCTTAAAGGTGTTGAACAGCACCTTGAAAGATGTTGCTGACTCTATGTAAAAATACACACTTCCATAGCCACCCTGGGAACTTCTTTTTGGAAATATTGCCATGAAACACCTGTATGGTTCTTTGAGGAGTGTCATTGATGCAAATGTATTTTCAGATCATCAAATGCCTTCATTTGCAGCCTTCGTCTGGAGCTGAGTGAGATGTGCTGTTCTTTCCCAGCAATAACCGGATGATGGTGTTGACTGGGTAACATTTTTGGAGGATGATTTACACCCTGTGCCACCAGTATGTTCTCTGCAGTCACGCTGAAAGTGCATAGGTGCAATACTGGCTTTTTTTTTGGAAATGCTTTCAAAATACTTGGTAATTTTCAAATTAAGCTTGTCCAATGGCTGGTGAACAAGGGTTTGAAAGTAGCAAGTTCAAAGGTTGGGTAACAAATAGCTGGATGAAAAATGTCTCACTTTCTGTTAGAGAGTGGCTGTTACTCACTTGTTATTGAGTCTACTTAGAGTGTGTGCAAGAGGCTGTATAAACTGTTGAAAACATGAGGATGTCTGCCCATTTTTCACTCCTTGGTTTAAGAGATTCATGAAAAAGGCAATGTGTATATATAGTTTCTCAGCATCAGTCTGAAATTACAGAGTTCTTCATCTGTCTTGAACAAGGAAACTGCCAAGAATTCATCAGCGCTGCCTGTCCCTATTTCAGACCATAAATGCCAAGTTTATACACTAAATACTTGAGATATTTTCCTAATGGCTGTCTCCAGACTCCATGAATACTTCTAACCTTTAATATGGTAGAAATGGATTGGACAAAAATAGGTGTAGTTACTGTGTGGCTACTATGGGTAAATGATTGCATTGAAACCTAATTGAAAGGTTGATTACTGTGGTCACTTAGAGCTGTTTTGTAGAATTACATTCAGTCAGATATCGATGCCTTAACTGTAGTGACATCTTTCTCTCCTTTCTGATCTGCTTCAGGTTCTTCTGTGCTTTCCTAAAAATATTAGTTTTTCATTTATGAGTCCTTTCCAAGCAGTCAGGCTGGAGGACACGTTCTGAATCACATCAGTAATTTCTGGTGTCTAACACCCCACCCTAAGAGCTGCAGTAGTGGAGGTGCAGCCGTTTTGCCCCTCACCCACCTCATTAACACCGCAAGTTGCTCAGAACCGAAATGATGAGCTGAAAGAAGATGCTTTCCCTCTGTTTGCAAAGCACCCAGGGCAGCTATTGCCTCCTCCCAGTAAATCCCAGCCTCATCATCTCCCAGTGGGAAGGGCTCACTGGAAGGCTCTGGCAGGAGTTGCATTTTAATAGCAGATGGTTTCCCAATTACCATTCTGTTTGCATCCCCCCTGCTCCGCCTGGTGACGTTGCCCTTTTGTGGACAATGGGGTCACAGCTTGTCAGTGCTCTTGGGCTTCACCAGGGCTGTTGGGCTGAGGGGGTTTTGTGTTGTTTTGTTTTCCTTGTCATGCAAGAAGGCCGTGATATTTCTGTATCTGGCAGCGTGTCTGCATGAGACAAGGCAGAGCGAGCGAGGTTGATGTGTGAGTGACAGATCCCTGGGTGACGCCGCTGGGAAGCTCTTGATCTGACTGGTTTGAAGTTGAAAGCTCACTAGGTCACACTGAAAATGGTTGCCACTGGGCATTTCTTTCATCCTTGTTTATTTATTTTTCCCTCCCCTTTCCTGAAGTTTTTCCACTCAGAAAGGGGCTTTGCTGTTGTTCCTCATGCTCCTTGTGGCTGGTAGGCTGCATTCTGACTTTTCACTATGCCTAATTGCTGTTGTGTCTTCTACTTGTTGGTGTTCTGTTTGGTGGGCAGGAGAGGGGAAAGGGGAACCTTCTGCCTTTGAGCTTGGCACCTGTGCCAGGGACTAACCAGGTACAAAATGACCATTTTAAGCGAGCACCAGGTGTTTTTAAAGACATGGTCTGTTTATTATTTAGCAACCTGCTGTTCAAAGGTTCTGGCATTTCTCAGGCAGATCAAAACAGAGGAGCCAGGTGGTGATTGTGTGACATTTTTCTCTCCATACCTGCAGCATGTCCTTAACTAAGCAGGCATAAAGAACAAGGCATAAATTAACCTGAGAAGATGAGGTGGCATTAGAAGAACCTCTGATCCTCTTGTCAATGCACTGTTGGCAGAGCTAAAATAGCCACTCTGACAAGAGCCAGGAGAGGATTTCCTCCCCTGTGGATGTTGCCAACGATTTGTCACCTAGCACGGAGGTTGTCGCTGTGCTAGTGCAGAGTCAAATGCCCAAGCCCCATGTTGTGCAGCCTGCAAAAGGGTTAGAAAATGAGCTGGCACAGAGGGCCATCAGGGAGCTGAACCTCCTGCAGGGGTCTCTCAGGCAGGACAGTGAAAATCCAGGCACTGGCAGTGCATTCAGAGGCTCACAGCAATTTAGGAAGGTTGTTAATGGTGCACTGCAGGTGTTGCATGGTGCATCTGCCTCCATACAGCCCTGGGTGCTCCCTGCACTTGGGGCTCCCCATTCATTAGGACTGCCACAGTAGCACTTCAGTTTTGCTGAAGTTCTGAGCTTTATCTGACAGCTTCTCTCCAGGGATTAAAAGGGCTCAAATTCAGCTTTAGGCCACCTGATCTAATGAGTCACTAATTACTGCCAGTTTCTCATTCTTACATAGAAATACATGAGAGCTGAGTATGAACCTCAGACTGGTTCATATGAGCAGGCCTGTGGCCTTTAGAAGGAAAAGTTGTACTGGGGGCTTGGTTCAATCACTGATCTGCCAGATTGCTGAAGGCAGAGAAAATAGGTCTCACTTTAAACTCACAAATTGTACCTGGCAATAACTGGTTGTGCAGGTGACTGAAGCAAAGTGCAACTGTGAGACCTTTGCTCACTCCAGAAGGAAACACTGAGCCTTGCAGGTTTGTGCTCTCCATCCTACATGGAAATGAGGAGTTGTGGCATCTGAAACATTTCCTGCACATTGCACATCATCATTGTCCAGATTTGGTATTCCGTTGTGGTTCTGCTTCTCAGCCTTGAAAAATGACAATCCTGGGCACAGCCTGGCAGGCCATCTCAGCTGAAGGTCCAGATGATGTCACCAGCCAAATACTGTGTGGGGAGCAGAACTGGGAGAGGAGACACGTGGAGTTGCAGAAGTAGCAGGTTCAGGGTGCTGTTGCCTTTCTCTGCTCTGAAAACTTTTGAAATTTAGCTACAGATGTCCTTGCATGCTTTCATACCTCAGCAGTGCAGGTGGGACAGGGGTAACCCAAAAAGGAAACCATCACCCCCAGCCCTTCTCTGGTTCATGGTCAGCTCTGAAGCAGAGGGGGCTCATTCCAGTGGGGTGTAGTCCTTGCTAATCTAGGGGAGTAATTAACCCTGCCCTTTGAGGTTTGAAGTATCCATCTAAGCAGTTCCTTAAAATGTCTCTCTGAACTAAAAGGGACTGGAATGAATTCTCAGTGCAGATAAATGTGCAATATAATTCAGGGCCATTTTTTGGAGGTGGAGATTCGGCCCAGTGGGTTTGGGAATGGGTGGCTGATTTAACTCCAAGGACAATTTCTGCATTCCTGGAGTAAATCCTTTCCTAAGCAGGCCATAACACACTGATGAGAGGGGAAAACAACAACAAGAAACAGTTGTCAGGAAAATCACAAATTTGTATTTCATGGAACCTAGGCACTGTGATGATTTGCTGCAGTTAATGAAAAACATTTCTGCTCAGTATATCCACCTGTCCCCCTTTGTTAAAAAAATAAAAAGTCAATCCAAAATGGGATCATTATCTTTAGTGGATGCACTTCACATCACTGAAAACAATTTCAGCTTAGTTAAATAACCTGCAGCCTGGAGATTAAAGCTGTCTTCTGTTCAGCTGCAGAGACAAGCAGAGTTGTTGGTACAGAGATCACTTAGAGCTCAATATTCCTTTCAGTAGTAACTTCATGTATCTTATTTTTTTTTCCTGTCTGTTATTACAAGCTACTAGGTTTTATTTATTTAAATCTCAGCCTCTTTTTGCTGACACAGCAAGGCATAACCAGAGATGTTTAGTAAAACTTAGATGAGCCCCTAAGTGGGCCACTTGTTCTATAAATCTTTAAATATTTCATGTTACTCCTTTAGAAATTGCTGTTGCCAGACTAACCCAATCTGCTTTGAAATGACTAGGGCATAAAATAACAGCTCTTTTAAAATTCTCCAGTGATACAGTTATTTGGTATATTTTTAGAAAGTACCAGACCTTGTGGCCTCTAATGAAAGATCAGCTTTAAACTCGAAGAAGTTTTGGTCCAGAAGGAGCCATTCCTTCCAGCCCCTGGACACTGCTAGGATCATGTTGCTCTCCCAGGACATGGTCGGGGGAGCCTTCTGGCCCTTTGAAGTCAGTGGCAAAACTCCCACTGAATTATAATGGAACTGGGTTTTAAGAAGAAATAGAGTCTTTGTTGTCTTTTATCACCAAATACAGATACTCTCCCTGAATTAGCCTGGACTGGCCAGTCGTGGAAGAGATTGATGGCTGTGCCAAGCAGCACGATCCCTGGGAGCAGGAAAAAGGGGGTTATGCCTTGTGAGAGACCAGAACTTCAGGAAGACAAATTGGATTAGACTGTTTCCACAGAAACTCGGGAGAGCATCATGTGTGGGCTGTTAATGGAAGCGCTGCTGCCTGTACACATCCTCCCCTCATGATAAATGTGACACGGCCCTTGTGCAAATGCGAGTGGCATTACATTAATAGGAACTGTTCCAGCACAATTAAAGCCATGTTCATTAAGGAAGCCAAGCAGGAATGGTGCTGACCAAGCATAGAATTCCTGGGAAGGTGAGGATGCCTCCTCCCTTCCCTGCTGTGTCCCACAGCTGTGTCCCACCCCTGGAATGGGGCAGGGGCTCTGTGGCTGCTCAGCCACCTCATTTAAAGGGGTGAACACCAGAGACATGAGACTGAGCCTGCAGGGGAAAGGACAGGGAATGATATTTTATAATCCTGTGGAAGCAAAGCCAAAATGATCATGCTCTCTGGCTGTGTCCTGCTTTCCTCAAGAGCTTTGAAGCATATAGACATATTTCAGCCAGATTTCCTAGGAAATAAGGATTCATTGAGTATGACAATTATCAGGAAACAGGCCTTTACATAAAGGATCTTACTGGTGCTGTAATTGAGGGGAAAACTGAAGGTACACTGGCATCTTTTTAGACATGTCAAATTCAGGAGCCATAGCAGGAGAGAGGGACTGCACCCTGGTAACTTCTTAGAGCTTCATCTGGATCTCACAGCTCCATCAGCTTCTCCACACAAATCCATAGCACTTTTTGGAAAGTGTCTTTGAATAAGACTAAAGAGAAGCACAGCCAGCCAGCTGTGCCATTTCCACCAGGAGAAGCAGCAGAAGGAGGAGCTGAATGAGTGAGTTTCTGGATTGTCTCTTGATGTTACAGGTGTTTGGCACCAGTGGATTCAAAGATGTTCCTGTTGCTGCCCTTCCCAGCCCAGTTATACCTTCTGTATTAATCACAGCACACAAACATGTTTATGGGGCTGCACTGGAAACCAGTCCATAGAACTGTTGTTTTTTCAAAAACTGAAGATTTATCAGTTCATTCTTGATTTATTTTTTAGGTTTTTTGGGTTTTTTTTCCTAAGGTGGATCACTGTGCCATCAGATTTGGTGTTACAGTGACACACTTGTTCCATGGAGGTGAGCCTTGGAGATTAATTCACCAGGCCTCAGGAAAGCAGTGGTTTAATAAACTTACAGCTAAAATCATTAAGCTATTGCCCCAATGAGGTTGGAAGCACCAGGAGAACAATGTGGAGGGCACTAAATCAGTTGTCAGAAATTCACTGCAAATTGGTTTACCTTGATTTCTAACAAATGGGTGCAAGTGAATACGAAGAACCCAAAAGGTCATTAATAATGGACCAGAGTGCTCATCAGCACAGGATGGCTACACCTTGAGGCTTCTTGTTTAGGCCCCAGCAAAGCTGTGTAATCTTTTCATCTTTTTTTCCCACTACTCTGAAAGCCAAAACTACTTCTATTCTTCTATTGCTCTCTGTTTCTCTAAAAAAAAAATACTTTAAAGACTTGTTGCAGATGGAATTCCAGCAGCTGTGATGTTGGGAAGCTGGGGTTTCTGCCAGGGCAGAACAGCAATGACTCCTAAAGTAAAGCTGCTCCTTCATGTGTCTGAAGCCAGCTTGCTTACAGAGGGACAGCAGCACATTCCCGTTACCAAAGTTCAGGGATTTGATAAATTACATTGCCTTATGCTGGTGTTGGTGTCAAGCTTAAAATGGGGATGTTGATGATTTGTTTTAAATTAGGGGAATGGTGTTTGCTCCCCTGTGAAGGCAGAGGTCAGTCAGCTTGGGCACTGTAAGCAGTTCTGTCTCTAGACTGTATTCACCTGCTTCCCAGGACAGGGCCTGCAATTTGGGCAGCAGGGGCATCTAACCATGGGTCGTGGTGGCAGCACAGAATGGCAAGGACAGAATGATAAATCTATTTTTAGTTTCAGAAAAACAGTTGTGATGGATGAGTGTGTGGGCTCCTTGGGTATGTCCTGGGCCTTTACCTCTGGAATTGCCTTGAAAACAGAAGTATGCTGTGGGTCTCAGCAGGGATGTGTAAGTGTGAAACTGGAGAGCAGCTTGGAGTAGTAGGTACTGACAGCTACAGCTGAACACTTCACTGAGCATATGCAGTAAACAGGAGGGGGAAACTGGGAGAAGTTACACACTGCTGTTAGTTACTTCTTCTGCATGTACCCCTCCATGCCTCTCTGAGCTGCCAGACTATGATCAACACGAGCTCTCTGTGAAAGCACAGACCTCCTCATCCATCCCCTGAAAAACATGGTTCACTTTCCTGGCAAAATTTAAGAAGTTTAATAAAGGGCAATAGGAGACAGAGATAATAAAGTAAAGAGTTAACAGCCAGGTGCTTGGCACTCAGCTAAGAGCACCCCTACTGTCTTTGGAGACACTTTTTAAATACCTTTTCTATTACATCAGCCTGTTGCATATTCATAAATCATTATGCGTATTTAAACTTTTCCCCAAACTAGTTTCCATATTCCAGGAACTGTTCAGCATGGCTCCTCCTTGGGTCTGCCTTTTTAGAGCGTGCACATTTCTTGGCTGTGGTTTTAGTCTGTTCTTTTTATCACCTCCAGCTTGGGTTTTGGTCCATACTTTCTTCAGATGGCAGGTGCTGATAGCTGGCATATCAGTAGCAGGGTCTCCATCACATGTTCACTGGATGTTATCCCAGCCAAGCAGGCAGTTCAATTACAGGCATAACTATACATCAGCTATCCCACTACCATGTCTAAGTTTTGTTAATAGCAAAAATAAAAACGATATCCATACAGCAAAGTTATTTTAACATTATACATATAGCATGCATCTTCATATTTATGAAAAGCCAATAATGTAACATGTATTTATAACAATCCCCTTCCTTGTTTGTCACTGCTGGAGCCCTTGTTTCCTCACACACTCTCCAGTTCACTTTCCTGCTTCCTTGGTGTCCTTTTCTTTTGCACTGAGTGGTACTTGTCTATACTTGTCTCTGCTGGGAAACGTCTCCAGTTTCAGGGAGTGGAGCACCTTACTGGTCAAGAACCAAGAGTGGATAAAGACCACCAGCCTTGCTGGGCAGGACCTGGGGCTTTGGCTCTGCCTCCTCATGAATGCTCAGCTTGAGACACTCATTCTTCCTCCTTGGCAGCACTGGGAGCTCTGAGCCCTGGGAGGCACCTTGACTTTGAGGTTCTCAGTGACTGCAGAGGTTTAATTCTCAAAGGCAGGAATATTTGAGGCTTTCAGTTTGGCAGTAGAGTCCCAAGGTGCACCAAGTTCTTCTTGTGATCTCTTTCGTTGCAAAAAGCATGATCCATTCTGGAAGTGTGATCGATTTAAAGAGCCAATTCCATCGAAAATGATTGATTTGCCAACGAAAATTTTGGACAGAGAAAATTGACAAAGCCAATGGGCCAAGGAAACAGCACCAGCACTGGGTGAAACCACGAGTGCAACCTCTACTGCGTTACACTCCCCCTGGTTTCACACCAACGTGAGCCCAAGCCAGCTGTTTTGTACTTTTTCTGGCTGGGCTTATGTGAGTCCCAGGTTTCTATAAGTTCTTTTGTCTCTCTGTGCCTTGGTTTTGGTGGATGTTGAAATCTCTGGCGGCAGGATCTGCTGTTTGAAAAGGTTTCCTGGGTGGAGGGGGTTCCTGGGTGATTCAGATGGCCCTGAGAAGATACTATCTCAGAGCCATCAAGCTTCATCAAGGGCCTGATCTTCCTCCTCCTGGTCATTCTCCACCTTCTATTGGAATTGGAATTTCTTTGTTCTCTCCTCTTGTGAAATTTTCCAAGCCCTCTGCCCTGCTCCGAGAGGGTTTCTGGCTTTCTTATAAAACTATATTTTTATTACTATTTACTATAATGACAAACATTATGAAAACATGAATTATTACTTATTACAGAAGCACTTCTTGCAAACAGTAAAATACATTTTCCTTGAGGCCAACATCTTGCTTCACATTTGCACCATTGAACACCGAGAAGAGCAAGAGGAGAGTTCTAGGCAAACCAATTGTCTGGAGCTGCTCTGTGCATCTTCCTCTGTTTTTCTTTGGCTGATTCTGTTAAAATTTAAGGTGCTACACAAGAGTCCAGAGCTCAAATGACTGTTAGCTTTATTTGATCATACATCTAATTTACTTTAACATGGGATCCTGGCATGCGCTTCTTTAAGAGACTGAATCAATTTTATGCTAAGTGATTTCTCTGAGTAGGTTTTTTTCTTTTTTTTTTTTCCTTTTTTTTCGTCCCCTTTGCCTAAAGTAAATTAGAGTGATAGCTGGAGCAACCAGGGAATGAAAAGGAGTCAAGTCCTCAAGTCACATTAGCAGGCTTGTTGAGGCCTTTAAACAATCATCACCATCAAAGTACTCCATAATAACTGTAAAAAAGCTAATCACAGGTGGCAGTGGGCGTGAAATGTGTGGCTCTGTGCTCAATCCTTGGGATAATGGGGGTATTCATGGGATTTCTAGAAGGACTCCTTTGTGCAGCGAGTCATGTGCCTGCTGAGCTGAAAGGACTATTTTGCTCAATTTGTCTAAAAGCGCTGGCTTATGAGATAGCTGCAGGGGTTTCACTGCTCAGGTTGTTTTAACCCTTCCCACGCAGACAGATTTTGGTCTAATTCCAAGGCCTTGTCTATGCTGGGAAACGTCTCCAGTTTCAGGGAGTGGAGCACCTTACTGGTCAAGAACCAAGAGTGGATAAAGACCACCAGCCTTGCTGGGCAGGACCTGGGGCTTTGGCTCTGCCTCCTCATGAATGCTCAGCTTGAGACACTCATTCTTCCTCCTTGGCAGCACTGGGAGCTCTGAGCCCTGGGAGGCACCTTGACTTTGAGGTTCTCAGTGACTGCAGAGGTTTAATTCTCGAAGGCAGGAGTATTTCAGGCTTTCAGTTTGGCAGTAGAGTCCCAAGGTGCACCAAGCTTTTCTTATGATCTCTTTCATTGAAAAAAAAAAAAGGTCCACACAACCTCTTGGTGCTTTCTAAAGAAGCATCCCAGACCATGGAAATGTTTTTTATTGTGTGAAACATGCACAATCCAGAAATATTTTCCTTCCTCACTAGAAATAGTTAAAAGAATGGCTGAAAAAAGAAATCTGTTATCTAAGAGACTCTGAAAAGAGCAAAATACTTTTTACATTAGAATCCTTTACTTTGAAATGGAAATAAATATTAATTATCTAAATGCACCAAATAGTTAACTACCATAACACATTTATCTAAATTTCAGTCAGTATCTGGAGGTGAAGCAGAGACCAGTGCTGTTTTCTACCAAAAAGCATAAAGCTAATGGTTGGGTGTTAATTAATAGTGCTATTAAGATACAGTGTGAGGATTTTTTAGTGATGTTTCATGTCCCTATGTGTAGTCTCAGAACTCAGGAGAAAAAGAGAAATTGGAATTTTAGTCCCTCATGTTATTTTGTGTGGTCTCCATGATATTAAAATGGGCTCTAGTCAAGAGCTTTCTAGTTTCAGGTAAGGCTAAACCAAGTAAAGAAACCATTACCAGGTTGTGTCACCACAGTGGTGATCCAGGTGACTAAATCTTGTGGTTATGTCAGTATCATTTCTTGAATGCCAGGGGAAGAAGGTTCTCTTTCAAGTGAGAATGATGATACTGCCTGAGGCAGTGCAAGTGTCCCAGGAGTCTGAGTTCTCATCTGGTACAAGAAATACCTCCTGAGAGGATGTATCAGAACTTACAGGTGGGAGGTCTTGTCCTCTCCTTACCTGGCCATTGCTTTGCTGTTGAGTCTTCTCATGGAAAGACTCCTTTCACCCTTCCTCTCTCCCTTCCCCTTTGTGCTTTTCCTTTCCCCTTTTCCCTTTCCCTTTCCCTTCACCCTGTGTCACCCTGTGCTGCTGACAGCAGGCACAGCTCCTGCTCTGTGTTTGCAGGGAACCCAACACGGTGAGGTCACAATCACAGCCTGCAAAGATCCATTAAACCAGTAAATGAGATTCCTGCCCTGAGCATGTCACAGCAGTGACACAGAGGAGAGACTAAATACCACCACCACTTTCTTGTTTCCTGTTGCTCTTTAATTCTTAAGCTGAGGGACCAGGGCTACTGTGCCACAAAGAAGTTCATGGTGTTGATACCAAGTTGTGCTGAAGCAGGGTATGGCTGGGAGGATGTAGAAAGCAGGTAAAGAAGTGGAATGAGCTGTTTCTGCCTGTCCCTCTGTCTCTCATACATACACAAATCATTTAAATGTGCTTTCTGACACCCTGAGTCAGACACAGCTCTGGGGTTCTTTCACTCTCCTTTATTTTTCTGTCTCCTTCTACCATTAACATAACCATTATTGAAAGAGAGCTCCAAATCCTTAATTTCTGGTGTAGATAACAGGAGAATTTTCTCTCCATCCCACATCACCCCAGCCCAAATGATGGTGGTGTCTGGAACAAAAAAATTCCAGCTGTGATCTCAAACCTGTGTCACCTGCAGAGCAGCACAGTTGTTTTTGATGTGTTGCATTACAAGGAGTAAATTGTGGGATGTCTCAATGTGTATAACCTGAAGTTTTTTTCTGGAACTGCCTATGGCAGTCCCTAATCTTGTTAATGTTAAGCTGAGCCATTCTTTGCTAGTGCTCCATGGATCAATTTACAATCTGACTCCTCCCTGTGCTGATTTGGAGTGGAACTCTGGTTCAAAACACCTGGCGTTGTAACCTGCTGTTTGCCTGGCACTGGAGGCAAAGAGCACAGGTGAAATCCTCCTTTGCTGATAACGCAGCAAAGCTTTCATGGATTTCTGCAAAGCGCAGAGCTCCCCACCAGTGGACTGGCCAGCTGGAAAGTTATCCCAAAGTCGGGGACATTTCAGAACAAATTCTCACCACATTTGTGCCCTGGAGGATGGTATCAGTGTCCATCTATTCTGGACACCCATAAAGCTCCTTTGTAGGTGAAATCCTTTTCCTTTCTTCTGCTGCTTGTGCAGTTTGATCCTGCACCTTGCAGCCATTGCCTATTGAAGGTACACATGCTGCTCCATTCACCGCCACAGCCTTTGAAGAGTTAAGCTCTGCAGTCACTCAGAAGGTGGACTTCTGCTTTTCCTCAAGTCTCTATTCATCTCCAGGAACTGAATTTTTCATGCAGTAATTAAAATTTGTAGGTCAAGCCTCCCATGGCACCGTTTTCTGCTAATATGGGAGAGCAACGGTCGGATTCGCTTACGCTGCTCTTCGCCGCACTGAGATTTAAAGGATGAAGGGTGACATTTTCCCCCATTTTGTAAATTAATGCCATTGATCTGCCTAACAAGAACAAAGTTAGGCTTCAAAATACCAAATGATAAAGAGATTAAGACTTTAAATGGCTTTCCAAAGACAACCTCTATTGTAAGATTCCAAGCAGAGTATTGAACTTTCAATTAGAATTTCTAATGGGCTATTGACTTAAATGGATAAAATGTTGCAAGTGATAGCTTTCAAGATGACAAAAATTGCTTAGTACATTCTGGAATATTACTTTATGAAGCAAATACTGTTCTGGAGGCTGAGTAGTAATAACCCAGGCCCCAGGCAATATTGTTCTGTGTCTCTGTGCGGCACTTTTTCAAAATTGTACTAATGCATTTTGAAACATTTTCTCTTTTCATGTTTTGTAAATCTTTGGGAGTGTGAGGTACTTTAACTTTCATGAAAGAATCTTAAATCTCTGGTGATGTAGCTATGATTGCACTCTTTATGAAACACAATCTATCTACTCCAACGCTGTATTTTCACACGTTCTTCCATCTGGGGCACAAACAGTGTTCCCACCTCGTGTGGCTGCTCCTGACTGTGCTCCAGAATGTGCCTCTTCTGCAGTGCCTGTGCTGCAAATAACAGCTGAAACTCTCCCAAATCATCCTGGCGCTTTGCACTGAATTGACTTGAAGGCTTGTTATGAAACACTAGCTCTAGTACATTTTTCAAAGGATATTTTTCAGAGACTAGCCAGCCCTTTCCAGGATAAAGGGTTAATATTATGCTTATGTTACAGTGCATTAAAAACTCTAATTAAAACAGCATTACATTCCCATCTGCCAATCTCCAGTAATCTTCTTTAATTGCAGTAATTAAACTATATTTACATGTTCAGAATACTTGTAATTTAGCAAATTGCACTCTCTGCTCTACATTTAATCAAACAACCAGTTCCAGTATATTTAGTGTGGAAAGAAGTAATTTCAATGTTTTGATTACTATAGCAGATTTGACAGAGTAAGTGCCCCTCTAGTAGAGACTTTGAAAGGGAAGGCAAACATGAAATATAGTCCTGTTCTGATTGTCATGTGAATGCCTAATTACATGTTAGAGGATTAACTATTAAAGAGTACACACTGTTTCGCTTGATTTTTTAGGCACAGCTGACATAACAGATAATAAGGGTTGCCTATTTGGGGCTGTTTGGTGGAATATGTAAGCTTTTTATTATTATTATTAGAAGCCTTAAAACCGAGTATTAAATCCTGTGAGTTAGTAAGGTCACAATGCCCCACATCTTTACTTTGAAGACGTAGGTGAATTGAAGATTATGTTCCCACTGCTCTGTTGGCAGGTGGTTTCCCAGCTCCTTTCCCTTCCCCTAATCTCTTTTTGGGGGAGGCAGGGTTGTTATTCTTAGAGTGGCAGTTCCCAGGTAGCTCTGTCAAATGCTTGTTCAGGTTTTTTGTTTGCAGAGGCCTGGGAAGGGCAGGTTCCCCATGCTGTGCTGTGCCCTGGGGATCAGTGGCACTGAGGTGTCCTCAGCTGGTGCCAGCTGAGCTCAGACACACGGGTGGGAAGCTGATAACTTCTGCACAAAGGGAGGCTTCTCTTTTACTGCACATCATCTTTTACTTACACAGCATCTGTGATCTGGGTCTAGAGGGAACTTGAAAAGGGGATTCCAGTACCAAGCACCTGGTCTTCCCCAGATAAACTGCACAAAGCAGAAAAAATTCCTTCTGATCTGCCAGTAGCAGAAGTGCTGGGTTCAGGGCCAGCCCTGCTGGCACAGCCCATGCTGGGGTGGGAGTTCTGCACCTGCCAGGGGCCACCCATGTCCCCCTGCCTGACCTCCCCAGCCACAGCCCTGCTCATGGACACATGAGTCCAGTCCCCAGGTACCTCTGGAACTTTTTATTGCAGGTTCTGGTGGCAAGTCCTGGTCATTTACAGAGGTGAGGTGTCACACCATGAACATTGGTGGGGAGCCTGATGCCCAGGAGATGTGGGTGTGGGTTTTAAGGACAGCAGTCCTTGCAGGCTTTGGGACCCCTGGATCTCCTGGCTGGCAGGGGAGGTCACAGGTGGTGAGCACTGGCAGAGGTCACAGAGTGGTTCCAGTGGGCAGTGGGTGCTCCTGAAGAGCTGCTCTTGGCACACCCAGTGTGGAAGGGAATTGTGTGTGCAAAGCTGCAGCCAGGGTGGTTCTCTGCAGAGGTCTGGTTACAAATACATTGCTTTTGTTCCAAAGGCAGCCAGAAAAGCCATTAAAAATCCCTAGCTCTGACTAATTTCCCTTACTAAAATGCCCTTCTACCAACATCCTCCTTCCCTGGACCTGACCTTGGACACCCTCACCTGTGACTGGTTCTGGGATTTCTTACATCATGCTGACTTCATTCATTTCATGGAGGTACCTCCTGCTGTTCCCTGCTCAGATGTCAAATCAGGTCACTCCCAGGCATTCCCTGGGACTGGGCCACTGTCTTCACTCCTGTGTAATGGCAGCAGTGAAAGCTCTGAATTGAACCCTTCCAGCTGAATCTGTCTCTGTGTAATCCCACTGCATGGCTTTGCTCTCAGCTTCAATCCACACCCCCAATTTTCTGGCTTAGAATTTAGAATTAGAAGAATGTATGTTCTAGCAAAGCCATTTAATCAAGGGAAATGTTTGCTGTATTTACTCTAACTGTGCATTTATATCTATATAGATACAGATAATTTATTTTGAATTTTCTAGAGTAGTAGATGATAAAAAATTAGAAATAGGAGCTGAGCTTTTGAGCCATATTTTTAAAAAACAAAATTATAAAACATAATTAAAAAAAAAAATTGGCCCGACTATGGAAGATGTAAAGAAATTAGCCTAATTCTACTAATTTCTTATTATTTACTTCTGATCTGTGTGAGTGTGGCTGAAGTAAGAACGACAGCAATGCTGTTCAGTTCCTCTGTAGCCACCATGGTGAAGTTCACATACATGAGAGACCTGCCCTGTCTTGGATTTCTCATTACACTCCGTGGTGTTCACAGTGAGGATTTCAAGATGGGTCTTCTTAAGCCTATTAAAACTCAGAATCATGCTGGTCATACGTTTAAATAGATTTAGTTTAGTGGCTTCAGGGGAAAGTGGGGATGGGGAGATGAATAAAATAAAAATCTGATACAGAAACATGTCTGGTTTTTCAAAGGTTTTCGCAAAAAAAAAATAGAAGTTCTGGCATTTCAATTTGCACTAATTTCACACATCATCTTAGGGAGTGCAGGGTTTGGGCCCCTGCCAGACTGGCTGAGAATCCTCTTTGGAAAAGCACAGTTTATGTTCTGAATGGATGCTGCACCACACAGATATTTCCTAATATCTTTCATTAAACTTCCAAATGGACACTAAGTATGTAAATACAGCAAAACTCAAAGCCTGGCTTTGAATTCATATTTTCTAGGAAAGCTTTTAACAGTGGTAGTCTAACAATATTGTGCTATGTCTGGCTTGCCATTTTCAACGAGGAGCTTAATGAGTTTATTGTATAATGAAGGACTCTGATTTATTAGCTTTTCATTATGCTCATTCCATCAGCTTCCTGCTAAATGCTCTAACCTTGGCAGAGATGTCAGTCTTTATCAGGTGGTATCATTGCTTTTTAATAAACTCTCCTCCCACGTTGATAATCTTACATGTGAAATCCCTGCTCCTTGGTCCCAAGGGAAGGAAAAGGTGTATTTATTGAAAAGGCTGCACTGGAGCAGTGCAGAGGATTCCTGAGCAGTCTGGTGCTACCCCTCGGACTAACTCAGGCAGGGTGGGCAGATCTGGAGGCTGCAGGTTGCTCCTTTGGCTGCTCCCCTCAACTGGCAGAGGATTGAGCCCATCCTCTCCACACTTTAATTACAGCAGAGTGCAGCTGGTTTAAAACTGGCACTTTGCAGGTATTAACAAATATTTCTTTAGCAGGTATTTAATGATCAACTCTATTACAAGAATTAACATGGTGATGGCATGCAAGGAGAGGGGGGAAGGAGGGTAAAGTAATATTTTACAACCTGAAAAATTAAGCACTGAGATAGTTAAGGCCCAGCCCTCATTAGCTGAATGGTAGATTTTTCTAATTAGTTCTTTCTAGTGTAATTAGCATGGATGAGTCTAATCATCTCATGTGAAACCAAATCTAATGCTTGGGAAGGAATGTCCTTGGCCTCTCTTTCAGACTGATTCCAAGGATTTTGTGTGTTTCTGCTGAGATATTCCTTAAAGAAACAGCAGCCTGCCTTCCTAAGGAAGGTGTGCTGGGAGGAATGAGAAGACTTGGACCTCATAATGCATTTTTATGGAAGCCTAGAGGAAGTTCTCCCATGAAAACAGGCAATCCTCATGAGGCAAGTGAATCACATGTGGGCAGTAGCTGTAAGAAGGCCAAAATCATCAATGAAATTTGGAATCCACATGAGAAGTGAGTGTTCAAACATTGGACTTAAACCCCCAGTTTTCCTGAGCTCCATATATCCCTGTAGGGATATCTCCTTAGAAATGAACATAGGAAGTGAAATGGAAAACAGAGCTTTGTGTGCTGCTTGTGTGGCTCCTCTTGCTGTGAGACCCAAACAGTCAGAATTGTAATTTCCTTTGTTGTCAACAGTCTGAGCAAGGGAAGGCAATACTGAGTATTGTTGCAAATATTTTTGTTTATGGATTGCTATCAACCCTCACTGTAGAATTAAAATATTAAAGTCAGTAAAAACGTTGAGTTTACCTGCTTTTTTTCCTTTTTCTTTTATTTTTTTTTAAGACACCCAGGTGTGAAGGGCAGGCAGGACACTTATTTGGCCTCATTTTGGGCTGATGTGTTTGTACTGACTGGTCTTCACCAGTAATAATGACTTCAGTCTACAATTTGAAAATGTTTGGGAGGTTAAGGCAGTGCAGGGACCCGCGTGGTGCCAGAACACAGCTCATCCATCTCCTCCTGGTGCTGCTCTGACACTGAGCACAGAGAGCTTCGGCACAGAGGCTCCAGGGACAGAGTGAAGGGCAGGACAAGGAGTGCCAAGGACTCCTGTGTTTTAGCTGGGAGCAGTGGCATCACTCGGGTCCCTCCATCCCAATGTGCAGGAGCATATTTAGCTCAGGCCCTCACTGCATTAATTATGATTAACTCTCAGGCAGTGTCATTTTGGACCCAGCTAACTTCTGTGAGCTGACCTGTACCGCTGGAAGTTCTGGATTCCTTTGTGTCTTTCCTGCATGATTTACCCTTTCCCTGACCAGACTTAGCAGTTTAACAGCCCTCATTTCTTAAGTACTTGAAACTCTTTATCTGGAAAATTAAAAGGTAAACACAGTGATTATAGATATCTCCTTCAAAAAATACTTTATCCGAGCCCTGTCTCTGGGGTTTTGCTTTTGCCGGTGGATTTCCTGGGAATGCTGTAACCTGCTACTGCATTTACCTGCTAATGAGCTCAGGTCGTTTGTTTTGGAGTGAAAGGGAGACAGGTAACACTGGTGTGGCTGTGACAGAGATGCCTTCCCCTGGGCCCTGGGAGGAGGGACACAGCCCTGAGCCTTTTTTCCACAAAGGCAGTTGAATGCAGGTAGGCAGAGAGTGACAGGAGGTGCAGGTGAGGCCTCTCACTCACTCTGTGGCCTCAGGGTGTATCTGTGATGTGTTTTTCATCTGAGAAGAGAAAGTCAGGTACACAATAGAACAGCAATTCCTAACCCTTTCCAGGCAAATGGAAACACATCCTTGTTTCTGTGTTCAGTCTTCAGCAGACTCCTCACTGCACATCCTTTGTGTCACAGGTCCTGGGCTCTGCTCTTCCTGAGGCCATCTGACCTTCTGCATCTTTTGTGGTTCTGGAAAAAGGGATTTAGGGCCATCCTTCTGAAAGCAGAGAGGCTGCTCCACAAAATCTACTGAAATTGCACTAAAAGAGATGAAAACAGGCTTAGGGCTGACATTCTGCAGCCAGGGAAGAAGGAGAGCATGGTCTGTGACACCATGGAAATGGCTGGATTGACAGGTGTTAGAATGAGGAGTTCTTTTTTAGCCCATTCCTGTTAAAACCAAGGAATGGTGTAAAATTGCTGTGCTCATCACTTGGTGCAGGACTGAGTTTCTCCAAGCATCCAGCTGGAAAAATGGGAAATCCAGCTGCCTTGGGAATGGTGGGACCTGTCTATGGGAAGGTGACAGTCCAGGGGAAAAGCAGCAAATAGCACAGAGCTTGAGCCATGGAAGCCCCATGGGATTTATGGCGTGGCAGAAGAGTAATGGGACAGAATTGAAATGTAGTTACTGGTATTTTTATATGGAAAAGAGGAAATGAGATGTAAACAGTATTAGTGTAATACAATTTTCATGTGAGATTAAAAGGAAAGCCAGGATTTGAGAGATTTGGAAATTGCAGTTACAGGATAAGTGATATTTGAAAGGATCCTACTTGATTTGATTAAACTGGAGTTCAAATGTCACTAGAGAGATGCATTACTTAAAAGTTTTTCAGGGTTTTAGTTTCTGCATCCCAAGCCTTGCTCACACCAAACCTGGGCAGGGATGTGGGGGGGTCACAGGTGTGGAGGGGGCTCAGGCTGGGAGGAAAGCTGGGTGCTGCTCAGAGGTGGGAGCATGTTCTGCCCTGTGGGTTTGGATGCTGGGCTCTGGGGCTTGCATGAGGTTTTTGGGGTTCCCTCATAGCAGTTCCACAGTAAATGCATCTGTTGTTGAATCCTGTTCTCTGGCTGGAAGAGTTCGGCTCATGCCACAGCCTGACCTCTGAATGGCAGTGAGAATTCAGATTTGCTGCTGCTTCTTCAGGCTTTTTGGTTCCAATTCTCTGTGTTTGTGCTGTGGTGAGGCGGTGCCTCGTGGTGGGAAGTGTCTGACAGACAATGACATGGTCAAATCCTGTGCACTGTGCCCTGCCCCTGCTCACGCTGGCCTGGTGTCACCGGCCTGGCCCAGCACTGGGATGACTTCTGCAATGTAACAAATCTCTTTTAACCCAAATCTTGCAGCTGAGGCAGTGGGTTGAATAAGGATTTTAAAGCCATTTGAGAGGAAGGTGCTTGATAACTTTGCAAGCCCCAGTGATTTACCCGTGACCTCTCAGCGCTGCTGTCTCTGGTTCACAGGCTGGGCCACTTCAGTGTCTCCATTTGCCTTCCCAGGCCTCTCTGTGTGACACGCCAGTCATGGTTAATCACAGAGAAGCTTGGTGGGCAGATCCCTCCTGGGGAAGTGTCCTGCTCCTCTGACATCCTGCCAGGTCCCCCCTGACAGCGCTGGCATTTTCTCCAAGTGCACAAACCAACCCCCACATCCCAGCCCCAGCCAGGGGAGATGTTACACCGGCATCTGGCACTAATATCTGTTGTTGACATTTTGGGAATGAGAACATGAGCTATTAGCAAAGCTGTTTGCTTGTACCTAATTAATGTTCAAGTGTATACCCCCTTCCTTTATCAGCCCTGCAGCAGCAAAGCAGACCCGGCGTTATCTTTCAGCAGCTTTAAAACTTAATTATTTCCCGCCTTGGTGTTAAAGGCCGTGCAGTACAACTTGCTACCCTAATATAGATTTAATCAAGTTACCCAGCCTCAGAGTGCCTTGATGGCTCTTTAGCTGAAGTGACTGTGTTTATATATCAATAGAGCAAAATTTGGAGTGAGCTTTTTTTGCTTTGGCAGGACACGGTGGAAGTGAATGGATGGGTGAACACCTCTGTCTGGAACAGGCAATTTCCATTCATTCAGTCAATCTGCAGCGTTGTGCAAAAAGCACTCCAAACCCTTTTCCAGTGCTGCAAGAAGCAGCACAAGGATGCTGCTCTGGGGTGCTCTGGGTGTTTTCAGCTGGGTGAGAACAGAGCCCAGATCAGGGGCACAGCACCAGGGAGAGTTTTCACCCTCAGCTTCACCTGAGGCAAGCTGTGCCTGCAGGTGGAGGGGAGAGGGAAAAGAGAAAGAACCAAAACACCTCAGTGCTGAGAGCCCTGCATGACAAATTCTGTCTGTGGCCACTGTCAGGGACATGACTTAGGGAGGCTCACAGCACACAGAGAAGCACACTCGAATCCTGACATGGCAATGAAGCAGGTAATTGATGTAATCCAGTATTTTCCTAAGAATTTAGTCCTTGTGTGTGATCTTCTGAGTTTTTAAGTCTAAGCTGAATTCAACATACTTTAATGCATGGTGAGTTAATGGCCATGGAGGGTTTCTTCTTTGGGGAATCTCATTGTAATGTAGTGTGATAGACCTGCTAAAGTGATTTTAAGTGGTCTCAGCTTGGTTTGCATTGAGATCCTGCTTTAGTCCTCTCCTCTTTGCCATTCAGTACAAAGATCAGCCTGTGAGTAATGTGCCCTTAAATAATTCAGAGAGCAAAGGTATGCTGCTGGCCTGATCACTAAAGATGGTGCCCTGCTGTACTGTCTTTTGGGTTACTGTTCTGAAATAATCTCTGTGTGTTCTTTAGCACCACAAGAATTAGTGACTGGTTGGGAGAGGTGGCTGTTTGAGGATGTTTCTATAGCACAGACATTTAAACCTGGCCAGCAGATGCTCTTGGTTTTGCCCACAACAAAACCTCTCAGACATGGTTGTGATGTGGGAACCCATGATGGATATCCAGATTTAGGTTTTCTTGAAACCCTAGACATTGCTAAATCTGAATTTCAAATGTGAAGGGCTGGTGTGCCACATCACTGCACTTTTTTTATCTGGACCTTGTTTTTAGGAGAAACCAGATTTTTGGATGAGCTCAGGTCTATCTAGGCACATTAGCAAAGACCAGACTTTGAAAAGAATTTAGCAGGTCAGTGGCTAAGATTGTGTCATAAGACATCCCCTTTTGCCACAGCAGGAGCTGCTGAGTACTTAGCCCTTTGAAAAAAAAAATCCCTAATTTAAGAAGTGCTGATTTTTTTATTAGAAATTGTGGTTGTGGGGGTGATTTTAAGGGGTTGTCTTTAACACAACAAAGCATGGGTGAGGGAGGTAAGAAAGCTTAACCACGTTGCATTACATGATTTATCTCTGATGAAACTGCCAGGAAATCTTCCCTTACACAGGCTTCCTCAGAAGGTTTGTTCATTGCCAGACTCTGAGCAGCAAGCAGGTTACAGCAACGTGTGTGCTCATCATACACCTCTCTGCATCCTTTCTGCATCCACCTGAACAAGTGATGAGAAAACAAACCCCCTGAGAGGCAGTAATGAAATCATAATAATCCTACATAGACCAGTAACCTTCAATTCCTGTTTGATGTGGCTTGAGTGGCCTAAAGCCTGATTCAGTGCAGGAGGTGTGGCTGCTGACCTGGAGGAGCTTTAGCCAGGAGCCCCTGGCTTCCCTTCTGCAGAGCAGGGGTGACTTTGCTCCTGTGGCTCCCTGGGTTCTCTTGCCCTGTGGGAACACCAAATGTTGTTGCTATGATAACCTGAATGTAAGTGTCTTGGTTTGGAAAGACAGGCATCTGACAGGGAAAGCTGGAGTTTCCCTTAGAATGGAGACTGTAAACCCCTCACCCCCGCCAAATTATAATTTTACAATTCAGGGCTTTCAGGCAAAGACTTGGGAATAGGAATAACAGTTCTTTACTAGGAATATTAACAATACAAATGTAGCAGAAAGACAAAACTACCTAACTACACCAGCAAACAAACAACAATTTTGGAAAACCCTGACAGAGTCAGAGCTACAACCTGACACCCTGTTGGTCAGGGTGTTGGGAGCAGTCCCAAAGTGAGTCCTCCTGGAGTGGCAAAGGTGGTTCTGGTGGAGCAGAGATGATCCTGTAGAACAAGGGTCCAGTGATGGTGAGAAGGGGTCCAGTCTTCCTCCAAGAATTGGGTGAAGCTGGATGCCTTCTCGTTCTTGTGTCTCAGTTTTTATCCAGGTAGGAATGGTTGGCTCCCCCCACTGGGTAGAGCATCTCACAATGGGATGATGGAATGTGGATGTACTGCTTTGGGGATGTGTTAGTTTGGGGAGGTGTTCATGGCCCATTAGCAGACAACTATCCCCCTGGAGGGAAGACTGGTGGTGAAACAGATAACAAACAATGCCCTACAGTTGGACCATTGACAAAAGGCACCTGCCCTCCTCCTCTCAGAGTAAAGAAGAACAGTGCTTTCAGGAGATGAAAATAGAATACACATTTTTGTTTTCCATAACCCAGGACAGTAAGGCAAGGTTTTTCCACCTCAGAAATCCACGTGTGACAAGAATACACTTGGCTACAAATTTATGGGCTGCATTATATCCCTTGGATGCCGAAGGCTGAAGGTTCCCAGGGCAGGTGCTGTCACATAAATCCCTGCCAAGTGTTTAAGGCATCTGTGTTGGTGCTTTTGTGGTGTCTGTGCTCCACCAGAGGATCCAGGAGCTCTCAGCCATGCACTCAGTGCCAGCAGATGCAAGGGCAGGTGTAGGGAGGTGGCCCAAGGCAGCATCACCATCCCAGCAGTGCTGCCTTTCCTACCAGAGTCAGGCAGCCAGAACACAAAGAGATTAGGATGCTGTTTAGGAGGAAGCTGCCTGTGGCAGGTCCTGCTGGCTTTTGGGCAGCTGGGCTTTGGGCTGTTGAAATCCTCTGTGGGGCTGGGGAGGAGGAGACTGGTGGGGCTGCATGTGATGGGTGTGGGACATCTGGAGGCACCTGTGTATTGCAGAACTTCTCAGGTACCATTTGGTTGGTCACTTTTCATTTCTTAGAAGTGTATTTTTGCCTTTTTTTTTTTTTTTTTTTAAATCCTTGAATAAGTAAGAGTGAGATTGGAAGCTGCCTTAAATCGAGTCACTGCAGAATTTATTTTGATTATTAAAGCGGCAGTACAAACATTTTCACTTCTTACACATTCTGTGCCAAATTATGCAGCACAATGCAGTAAATCTGAGACATGCTAAGGCTTTGCAGTAGGCAAATGAAAAGAAGGTTGAAAGAGTTGCTTCTGGTTTTTATCATGGTTGAGCATCAGACATATCTCCTTTCCTTGTAAGTTAGAGCTGTCTGTGTAGCACTATTGTCATCCACGAGGGATCTGGGACCAGCATTACAGATTTAACATGCTCAGGGAAGCCAATACTGAGCTATCAACTGATACATGACACTAATACAGGGCTCACTTTTACACTCAGCCAAAAAAGAGAGAGAGACAGATTGTTCCAAGTTTAGACAAGCTGTAAAATCCTTTCCTAGCAGGTACTGCACTGGCCAGCCCTTGAGACTGTTCTAATTGCTTTACATCTGTACAAAGGTTCCTTGTAATCGGGCTTTCTGCCTCCATTTGTCTTCTTTTCAGCCTCTTAGTAAAGGCCTTAATTGGTCTTAGTGGGGCTTTTCTCAGTTAGTGCAGCCATACCTTAAAGGCTGAGCAAGTGCCGGCGTTACCTGGGGGGGAACAGAGGGAGCAGAGGAGAGACATCAATACTTCTTTACCTTTAACACTGTAATTAATGGGCTCAGAGCAAGGAACAAGTTTGGAGAAATTTTAGCTCTTTGGGGGATTTTGAGACAGATCAGACAAAACAGAGCCAGGGTGGAATTCTCTAGAATTTCTCCCTGCTTCATTTCGCTGCGAACAATCATTAGCCTTGTAATTGTCTCCTGGTAAACTGCTGTATCAGGTTCCATTTTGTCCTCTTTAGAGGATCGAGTTGCCTTTAAATCAATAGTTTGAAGTACTGGGGGATGTATGTGAAAGGAAGTGCCCTCTAATTTCTGTTTCTTAGCTACTAATTATTTAATAATACATTTTATTGCCTATTAAAATGTGGCATAACTTGCTTGTCAGCAAAACTGGATGGAACATAATCATTTGAGAAGGATAATTGGCACTTTTGCAGATGGCTTTTATTGCAAGGCTGGTTTGCTGTTGCAGGAGCTCCTTGCCAGGTTTGCTCACGGGCTCTGCGGGGCGGTCAGCGTTCCGAGCTGCGCCGCAGCACAGCTCGCTCAGAATTTGGGGTTCACGTGGGTTCCTGACGTGAAAGCCACTCTGCTGCCCAGAGAGTTCCTTCCTTCCACTCTGCTCTCTATAAGAACCCTTTTGGGTTTTACCACCACGCTGCAATTTGGTCACTAGATGTAGCAAAATAGGAGAATTGGTTTGGCTAGCTGATTGATGGAGGTAGGTAAAGCTGGGCCGGGGGGTTGCCTTGAAGTCATTTTGATTTTTTTTTTTTTTTTTTTTTTTGTGCAATCAGAAATGCATGTGTGCTTTTGGCTGAGCTCTGCATAGCTTGTACAGTCAGCATGTGCAGTGACACTCTGGGTGCTCGGCAGTGCCTGCCCTGAAGTTTAATAGCTTTAGACAAATAACTGGAGGTTGGCTCCGGGCCCTCCCATGGCTTCGGGGTCCTTGTCATCGCCGGAGTGACCGGGTGGAAAATCTTTTAGGAAGGGAAGGCTGTGCCTTGGCCAGAGGACAGATCCCAGGGCTGTGCTGCAGGCCCTGTTCTGATGGTCACTGGGGTGCTGGGCTCCCTGGGAGGGCGCTGATGGTTGGGACTGAGAGCATCAACGAGTCTGTGCCAGGGCTGAGGAGCTGGGGGAGCTCTGCAATAGGTACCCTGCAATTTGGGCATGAGGGAGCTGCTCCTCAAGGATCTCTGATGGACAAGAGCCTCTTCCTTCATTTCCAACAACCAAGCTTTCAGGGTGACCTTTGAATTCCATTCTGATTCTTCTGAGGGAATGATTGTGTTGTGTAGGAAAGCTCTGGTTTATGTTTATTTCAAATTAAATGAAGAAGAGACTGGAACAGACTGTTTCTTATTAAATACTCCTGCAGCTAAATTCTGGTGGGGTTTTTTTCCTCCTGGAGAATGCTTTTGTTTATAAAGAAGTGTTCCCTTTTCTGTAATTGTTTTGCTTCATGTCCCATGAACTGGCCTTGTTTGGGGAAAGGTTTTTAGGCCAGTGCTCATGGCAGATCTGGCTGAACTGGCATCACTCAGTTCCCTGCTCATTGTCACGGGTTCATCCTCCCCTCTAATGGTTTCAAGCTAGAGCAGTGTTTCCATTTTCTGCAAAAGAGCTTTATTGAGTGTTAGTGTCATTCCTTGCAGAAGTGTTGGGAATTCAGGGATGGCATTGTGCATTTCTTCAGTGTATTGGGAGTACATAATCCCTGGGAACTCTGTAGCCCACATTACATGGTCGAAAGTGGTTGGAATGAAATCATGCAAGTGAGATTTGGTGTTTTCTTGGTACCTGATTTTGCTAATCTCTCTAAATCATCTCTTCCTCATGGCAGCCAGAGCACAGAATCAGAGATGCTGATGTTCTTGTCTGCAGCCATTCCTTGTGAGGTGAGTGCTGTGCAATCAGCCCCTCATGGAGAAGTTAATGCAGTACCAGGAACTGGTCCTTAAAGGACTTGATTAATTTGCCTGGAAATCATTTGTGTCTCATTAGTGAGGACAGGCCTGGAGCTGCCTGTTTCAGAAAGCAGTTGCTCCGTAGTCATTGCTTCTGTGGCACCCACAAACTGCCCAAGCCATGGGTAGGTGCTGTGGTACAGGTGGGAATGGGTGGACAGACTGGAAGAACAGTTTTCATCAGCATTAGTGGCTCTTGATGACTGAACTCAGAACAAGTGCATCCAAGAAATGCCATCTTTGCTGGGGTTTAGCTGCATGTGCTCCTGCTGCAAGCAGCCTCTCCTGGGGTCAACAGAAATCTCTTGTGGAGATTGCAATAGAGTCACTGTGCATGTAGACAAGATGGAAAATTGATCCATTACACTTCAGCTGGAGTTAAATGAACAGAGCATTGTTAACCTGACAGCATTCTGAAGAATTCAGATGTAAGGATTTTGCTTTAATATCATATATTGAAAATTTGCTGTCAGGCCCGGCTCGAAGTTTCTCTGCAGTAGAGGCAAATTATAAAGGAATTATTTTCCCCCAAGATAAAGAGCAGGTAGTTGAATTTGTCCTTCATCTCCCACGTCTGCAGTTTCATTGATGTGCCTGGTGAGTCTCCAGAGCCAATGTCAGGCAGTCCAGTTTCACATGGGGTAGATGAGGGAGCAGAAAGTTGCAGGGTCCCAGAGCTGTGCTGGGTTCATTGCTGGGATTTCAGAGCACTCCCATGGGCATGATCTTGCCTTCCCTGCTCCCTGTCCCAGGCACAGCAATTCCTGTTCCTCTCTCTTGATCTTGCTGGGCCTCTCAGTGGGGAATTCACACTGCAGTGGGATGCAGTGGCATTGGTCCAGTCCCAGCACTAAAGTGGAAACATGGGGCAGAGCCACTGTGAAAGATGTGCCTTGCCTGTCCAGCCCAATTCCCATTTCCCATTTCCCATTCCCATTTCTCATTCCCATTCCCATTCCCATTCCCATGCCCTGTGAGACACTGACAGCCACCCAGCCCCACCAGTACGAGTGCCTCCTTCTCCAGGGCCCCTCACTCCACCTTGCCCTTCCCATGGAGTGTAGGAGGAACAACAATATAAACACTATTAGATGCCTAAAGTAAGATGGGGAAATCTGATTCCTGGCTATTAGAAGTGAGCTGATAACTTCAGGAGCAGCAGCAGCAGCCCAAAGAAATCCCTGAGCAGAGCAGAGGCATGGTGTGTGTGTGTGTGTCACAGGACAGCCAGGAACTGTCCCACCAGTGCTCTTGGGGAGGTCACTTGGCTGCAGGTGCTGGCTGGAGACTGTCTGTGGGGTGAAGGGCCACATTCAAACACTCTTTGGCCTCCTGTAAGGCACACACTTCCAAATTTTACGTTCATGGAATTTCTAAAAAAATAATAATAAGCAGTGATCAAAAAAAAAACCCACAGTGAACATGGTGCTATCATTAAAATCCCTGCTGTAGACAGTCCTTTTAACAAAAATCTTTCTATTGTCTACATTGCACTTGTGAGGAAGGTTATTGAGGTTATTATTTGGGATACCTTCTGCATTTTTGGTGAGGTTTGAGGTACCAGCCATGCAAGCAAAACAGGGGAGCACATGTGCCTCAGCTCAGGTCTGTAGGAGATGAGAGCACCAAGAAACCTCAGGAACAGATATTTTAATGTCATTTTAACAAGTGGTTCCAATCTACAGGAACAAGGTTGAGGAACAAGGATCCCTGAGCCTTTTGGGGCTGTGTGAAAGGCAGGTGCACCCTTCTTGTGGAAACAGGAGGCAGTGTTAGGTGGCAAGGAGGGAAGAGACACTTGTTGGGCTTGTGCTTTGCTGCCCATCTCTGCTGGGGTGAGCTATTTCACACACTGTGAGAGCACAGGATTGTGCACTGCCCTCTGTGTCTGGCTGTGAGTGCTGCCCCAGCCCTGGGCCCAGCACAGGCAGCACCTGGAGCTGCTGGAGGAGCCCAGAGGAGGCTCCAGGGTGAGCAGAGGGATGGAGCAGCTCTGCTGGGAGGGAAGGCTGGCAGAGCTGGGAATGTTCAGCCTGGAGAGGAGAAGCTTTGGGGTGAGCTCAGGGTGGCCTTGCAGGGCCTGAAGGGAGCCTGCAGGAAAGATGGAGAGAGATTTACAAAGGCTTGGAGTGACAGGACAAGGGGGAATGGCTTGCACTGACAGAGGATGGGTTTAGGTTAAATTTTAGGAAGAAATTATTCCCTCTGAAGGTGGGCAGGCCCTGGCACAGGGTGCCCAGGGAAGCTGTGGCTGCCCCTGGATCCCTGGAATCCAGGATGGATGTGGCTTGGAGCAGCCTGGGACAGTGGGAGGTGTCCCTGCCCATAGAGGGGTGGCACTGGATGGGCTTTGAGGTCCCTTCCAACCCAGTCCAGTCTGGGATTCTATGGTAATCATCATCTAACCTGTCAATGTTCACTGGGTCATCTCCACGTGTGCTGACCACTTAAAAAATATGAAGCTCAGGAAAATTCTGGGGTTTGAGCTTTTCTTTTAGCCAAGAGGAAAACACAGGCCTTAAACAAGTCTTACTAAGATGATATTTGAGGAAAGAAATAAAAATTTGCCCAGCTTTCAAACATAAAAGCCAGAGTAGGCCTAATTGACTGGAGATGGAATGACAAGTGGAGGAGCTGTAGTGCAGGTACTCTCTGTTAGGCACAGGGGGTGACAAAGGGAAACAGCACTCAAGGGCCTGAGTGACATTTTTATACAATGCAGACAAGTACTTGGCAGCATCTTCCCTTTGCCATGGCTCTGTGTACTCTGGTTCTCCAGCAAACAGTTCAATTAGCTGTGACCATCCTTTGTTTGCTGGAACATGGTTGGTGTTATTTCCTGTTTACTTAATATCTGAGTTTTATTCCAAAATCCCAGACCAATTAGGCAGACCATCGAAATATTTGACTTTAACGTAAATCAAAGAACGCGAAGTAGCTTTTTGTGCTAATTTTTATTGCTGGGTCAGGCAGGGTTTTGCTGGGTTTTATAAGTTTTGAGCAGTGTTGGAAAGCACCAGCTGTGACTGTGGGCCCAGGCAGCATCCATCAGCAACTGATGGCTCCCTTTAGTCCGTGTTGGAAACAGCAATCACATTCTTAATCAAACTTAAATTAAACCAAGCCAAGGGAAGCAGTCTCCTTTTGCATTTGCAAGACCTGGATTTTGCACTGAACTTGGGGGTGTATTCAGGTTCTCAAGGGAATGGGCAGAGATTTTAATTCCCTAACAGTGCCTGAAACAGTCAATCCATGGAGCAAGTGGAGGTCAGGTGTCAAGACAGGCAGCTGCTGAGAGACAAGGAAGAGAAATAATAGGAGGGAAGGGGAAAAAAAACACACCATCAAAGTGAGCTGATTCACCATGTGAAGTTAAGTGAACTACATTACAACAGACATAGTGTCTGGAGGAACTAATTGCTCATGTGGTTAGGTAAGTCAGGTCTACCTGAGACCTTCTTGACTCTGGAAGCTATTAAATAGAACAGAACTTGCTAAAAGCAGGGAACTTCAAAAACATGATCTTTACTTTCCCTCCTTTCTCTCCCCCCCTTCCTTAAGGGAGACATTACTGATTGAGAGCAGATTTCAGCAGCTTTTTGGCAATACAGAAAACTAATCTGTAGTCTCAAGCAATTATTGTTGAAGCCTTGCTGATCTTTTCTTGAAAAGTCCAGAACCCCAGACATTTCTTAGTATATTAAAAAAAGAAGATGATCTAGGTGTTGTGCAAGCTTTGAATCTGCTCCATAAAAGCATTTTCTTTGTCATTAACACAGACGTGACTCATTGCTTGTAATACAAAATTTGACATTTATGCTGGTGGCAATTAAAAGTGGGTGAAGCAGTTCTGGCACAAACAACCAGCTTGAAAGTGTATAGTGAGCAGAGAATAGTTCTCTTTTT
The DNA here is from genome assembly GCA_016584745.2 of Phylloscopus trochilus trochilus. NCBI lineage: Eukaryota > Metazoa > Chordata > Aves > Passeriformes > Phylloscopidae > Phylloscopus > Phylloscopus trochilus. The sequence continues at coordinate 9,819,454 of WQNJ02000022.1, forward strand.
TTTGGTAAAAATGCCTGGGTGGCTTTGGAAGGAGTGGGAAATAGGTGTTCATCCATATGTGTGCTTGGCTCAGACTGGAAAGGCACGTCAATACACCTGTGGAATTCCTCCAAGATGAAAAGCTCAAGCCATGCCATTGTTTGGATTGCTGAAAGTTTAGCACTTGTGAACATGTCATTTAAGCTCACCTGACTGAGTAGATAGAGCCAGGAATCCAGCATTCAAAACCCATGTCTGACTGGAACCACTGGGACAGAGCAAAGGCTGTTATTCTGAGGATGTTCCCAGTTATGCTGAGACACAGCAACACCAAAGTGCTCTGCTGAATGTCCTTGTGCTGCCATTTCCTCCTCCAAAGAGAAGCTAACAGCACCAGAGTGAGAAAATGAGGGTAGTGGAGCAAAATGGAGAACATCAAAGGCTGAAGGAAATAAAAGCACTGGGGAACTGGTGTGGACCAAGTTTGATTTCTTGCCAGATTTGTATGTATACAGCCTGAGTATGAAAATTCCAGTGAACTTCCCCATATTTTGTTTTAATCTTTGCCCATAAGGAAAGCATTTTCTTTCACTGAGGTCAGTGAGTGTATCAGAATTATGCCCAATTCCTGACAAAGGGGAATTTGGCTGTGATTTCCAGGGGAAAACAGGAGAATTGACTTGAGGATTTTGGAGGTAATTGCATATGATAGGTTCTTCTTGAACAGAGCTTTTCAGTAAGTGTCAGGTTCTTGATTCTAAAAAGCTGCTTTTACCAACATAAGGGATATTTTCTGTGAGTCCTCAGGAGTTTAGAAAGCAGCATTTTAAAGTAGGTATTTGGAAAGTGTGAAAAACTTTCCTGTTGAGTGTCCTTGAGTTAGTTAAGCATCCAAGAAGCGTACAAATTTATACATTTTATTTCCTTCAGCTCAGAGAAGACGGTTTTCCCACTGTGCAGACTTTGAACAGTAAAACTAAGATCACAAACAAAAAAAAATCGTACTTAACAGTGTTCTGGTTTTAAGTACATGGGGCTATGGAGGTGATGGAAACTTTGTTGTAAGGTGTAAACAGTGCTGAATCAAACAATTTTGCTAGTCAGCAGTATGAAAAAAAACCCAAACTCCCTAAAATTTCACCATGCCAGAATTCATATCTGGATAAGAAAGATAGAAGTCAGGTATTTTTGGTTTTTCTTAGAAAACACTGCATATGATTTCCTTTTAGCATTGAACTTCTCTAGGTACAGTTGGAGTGGATGATTTGCTAGTTGTTCACTCTGTAAATAGCCCTTTGTTGAAGTGATCAAGTTCTCTTGACATGACTTGGAAAGACAAAACAAGTGCCAGGAGATGGGGTTTTGTAGTGCAAGTAAATATATTTTATGTGTGAAATTTTCTCCCTCCTGCCTAACCTTGACAGCACATTAACATTGTTAAAATTAGCTTCTCCTGAAGCACATCACTTGTCTCAAAGAACGATTGACATTCTGGATTTGATATCTGCTTTTATTAGTTAAGGTAGTGAATTGATGTCCAGTTTAGGTATCTGATCAATATTATAATTCAGCCAGTAAAGCTGATGTATTTTTGTATCCTGTGTTGTGACCCAGCCCCAAAAGCACAGAGGAAATAGGACAGGTGAGGATAAAAACTGAAATCTTGAGTGTAAAACCTCTGGACCAGGACCCACCAAAATGGAAAGAAAACAGAAAAAGAGAAAAGGAAGCTCAAAGATGATATCCAGTTGTGCAAAAAATAAGTGAAGAAATTTGCAGTCTGTCCTGAGATCATGAACATTCAAACAGAGCAGGAAGAACTTTGTGACTTCTTTAATAATGAGATAGCATACATATAAGAAATGGAGTGGGGTTTTTTTGTGGGATTTTTGGGGGGGTTTGTGTGTGTTGTTTTGGGGTTTTTGGAGGTTTTGTTTGTTTGTGGGAGATTTTATTTTGTTTTGTTCATTTTTAGTTTTGTTTTGTTTCTACTCATCAAGAAATTCTGGTAAGGGTAGAGCTGGGGATGAGGTTTCCTGAAGCAGCAGTGAGTTTGGGTGTTTCTAAGTCTGGTATCCTCAGAATCAGCAAATGAAGTAGGTGGGGTAATTTCCTTTATTCATTCCTTGTGGCAGCACTTAATGGGGCTCTGTTCTGTTAATTATTGATCTTACCATTTCAGCAATCAGACATGTGGAAGTGGGCACTATTATCTAGTAATTGACCATACTGGAGGGTTGACATGATGCTAAGAGTGTTTAACATAGAGATAAGATCAATTATAAGATAATGGTTTCCACTGTAATGAGCTGGTGTAAGTAGGGAGCTTGCTCTTAAGGCATTTATCAGGGAAGAACAGAGCCACCACTGTTTTTCTGTGGATAAACTTAGGATAACTCTTGGTTCACAGGGACTGGCTATCTAAATAAGGTGGGATGATGGGACTGATAAAATTTCCACAAGTGTTGTAAAATAATTAGCATAAAAGAGGGTGAATGAGGAAAATGCAAATTTCTCAAAACCGGGATCTTGTAGCATTTGTGATTAAGTTACTTTTCAGAATCCCAACTTTTTTTCTATAAAGGGATGTGAAAGAAGAGCATCTCTTTACCAGCAGACTGGTAAGAAGGATGCCAAGCCCTTAAAAAAAAAAAAAAAAAAAAAGGGAAGGAAAAACCCTCATTCAAAAAAGGAGCTGTGAAAACAATGTGCAGCTGCAGCCAGGAGGTTTCTGAGCCTCTGCTCGAGCTCTGCCAGTGCCATAAGAGCATTTCTGGCATGTGGTTATTAGTGCAGGGAGGACTTTCATTGTTGGGATTTAGGGTCTTGAATTTCAGATCCTCATACAGGATGAAGAAGAACTGGAGATGACAGGTATGATCAGCACTGTCACCACCAGAATGGAGGTGAATTAGGGAAGGCAGGGAAGATCAATAGAAAAACTCAAATTCAGGTACACAGAAAACAGTGTTTTCAGGGAACTGTCATTTCACATGCCACATCCTAATTCCCTTCATTTTCTCAACGCCTTGCAGAAAGAAAAACTGCACAATGAATGCTGGTAGAAATAAAACCTTTCTTCCTGGGCCTGAAATGAGAACTCCTCCAGCTGTTTGGCCAGCACGGAATTTACAATTATGGCATGACTTGAATCAGTAAAAATGAATTCTGTTAGGTGGTTCTATTCCTGGCTCATACACATCCTAAAAATGAGGATTTGTGAGTGTTCAAAGGTTGCTCCCTGTTTTTCTTTTTATTTTCTTTTCAAAAGTAGTTTCACTGCATCTTCAAAGTACTTTAATTTATAAAAAGTTACCGCGTGCAACTTCTAAGATATGAGAATTGGGGGATAAAAAAACATTACGCCAATGTATTTTCATGAGTTTATATATAAAAGTTACAGTGCTTTGCTTATATTGGTTTTCCTTTTTGTAAGAGATGAACAAAAAAATGGCTCTTGCTTTGTTTCTCATTTCCCATTTTATACAGAGCATTTGGAGCAAAACTGCTCTGCCATCTTTGGTTAGCATTCAGCAGGCAGCTTCGGAGCAGAGTGAGCTTTTCTTTCTGGATGTTCATCTGTTGCTCTGTCTCAGTCCTGAGCAAGAAACTGCTCCAGGCTCAGATTGCCCATGCTCCTTCCCAAAAGCTGGGCCTTGCTCTTTGTCCCCTCTCAGCTCCTGCAGACACAGCTGTTTGGACAGGCTGAGTTGGTTGATCTTGCAGGAAATACATTGCTTAAAGCTCTAGTTCAGGGGTATAAAAATGTCATACTTTTTTTTTTTCCCCCTAAATCAAAATATTAAAATGCTAAAAGTAGAAATCTTCAAGCAGGGAGCTACAGTACTCTTGGCTGCAACAAAGCTTTGGTTATTCTAAAAAAAAATGCCTTTTTCTTTTCTTTCATCACCATCAGAACAATGTCATCCTAATGGACGTGCTCCTGCTTGGTGTTTGGTCTTTAGCTGGATTTATTCAGTTTGGATTGCTGCAGGGAGGGAAGGGAGCACAGGCTGGGCCTCCATCGTGCTCCTTCCCCTTTCAGGAGCCCAGCTTCTCCCCCAGCCACGTCGGTTCTGCTGTCTCCACTACGTACAAACCTTGCTGGCTGCAGGGAACAAGTCCTTGCTGCTCTTCTGCTGATGAAACTGTGATTTGGGAGGACTTGGAACGCCAGACCCAGGTGGCGTAGTGGGGTGTGTGTTGTCAGTCGTGGATTAGTTCAGTTTCTGGTGGTCCCAGAACCTGGTGGTCCCAGGTTCCACCTTTCTTAAGCAGCAGAAAGAGACAAAAAGCAGGAAAACAGTAACAATTGCTTTTTTTACTGCCTTCAGTCTAATTCCTTACAGCCCAGTCATCCACCATTCTCCCCCTGTAGGGATGAGGGAAATGGCTGGTTTGTGATGGCCCATTGACCCAGTACCATGGCTCAGAAGGAAATCAGAATGTTCTGCTTCCTTGATTAGGATTTTAGCTGGGTATGCCTTAAATTTCCCTGCTTGAGTATTGATCTTATCTCTAGAAGGCTTTAAGGTTGTGAGGTTTTCCCCGATGCTCCTGACTGTGAGATCACAGTCTGACTTCACGGTGCTCTTGTAATTAACCCATGAAGATTAAAATTAGTGTCATTATCACTGTAACAGCTAATTGGTGCCTGGCTTACTCAGCAGTCCAGCACTAAGCAATTTAGGCAGATGTCCAGTGTTGCTACACAGATGCACACACTGGGTAATCCTCAATGTCTTTTTTTGGAAGGTGCTTATTTTGCTGTAGCAATAGAACATACTGTATCCTTATTTTTGTGAAAAAATAGTGGTTTTGATTAAGAAATGTGCTCTGTCGCTTGAAATGCTGAGATTTAGATGTAAGATTTCAGTAACTGGTGTCTGCAGAAGGGGAAGGTTCCTTTGGCCCTTTTCCACTGTACAACCCTGAAAGTAACTCACAGCCCTGTACAGCACTGTGGGGCCCAGGGGATTTCACTGCTGGATTGTCCTCTGAGAAATACAGGATTGGAAAAAAAAAAAAAAAAAAAAAAAAAAGGAAAAAGAAAAGGAAAAAAAAGGAAGAAGAAAACGCGCCTGCTGATGAAAGTAGCTGTCAAATTAGCAGGTCTGGAAGTTGTGTGTATTGTTACGAGCTGCTCAAGTTCACACCAGAGCGACCCAACCCAATCCGTCTTTCTCAGTTTACATTTTAATTGGCTTGTACTTAAGTTTTTTAAACACTGTGAGACTGCTGACATACACTGTAATATCATGTGAATAATTTATAGGAGCTGTTTGAGATGAGCGGGGTTTTTTTTGCTTCCTTTTTTTTTTTTTATTTGATAATTGGATAAAAGAAGAGAGAGAATTGGAGAGGGGAAGAGCAAAGGAGAGGAGCATCAATCCAGCAGCATGTTGCTTGCTGGGTGTTAAATGTTTTTGCTGGTGCCTCTGACTGCATTTGGGATTTCATGGAGGTTTGTACAATGCAATCTTATTAATAACTGTTCTGTCAGGAGAGCACCCAATTAAATTGAATTGGGTTTGTGATTCCCTTTACATTTCTTAAAGTGTGTGTGGATATAAAGCCTCTCCAATGTGAGGACTGGCTAACAAGGATTGTGGGGGTTGAGGTTCAGTTTGCCTTACTCCTTTTTCCTTCTCCTGTTTAGGACTTTCCTGCTTGCAAATTCAGATCCAGCCACTCCAGCAGGGCTTTGCTTTGCCCATGTGGAGGCTCCCAAAAAGAGCTCCCAGTCTGCTTGGGGCCTTGCCCCTAGAAACAGCAACTGCTGGTCCTGTAATTAAGACTTAAGGGAGCATCCTCTTGCTGTCTTAGGGAGCTCAAAGTTTGCTGGGGCATCTTGAATGCAGCAGGAATACATTCTGATAGTGTTTATAAACTGTCAAGAGCTGCTATTTAAAGAAAAACTGAGTCTCCTGTCAGCTGCTTCAGTGCATGGGGAGCAGGGTCAGTTGTTGATGCCTTGGGAGAGTTTGGGAAAGAAGCAGAAGTTCAGCCCTGGCTCCCACCCTTCTCCTCCTCCTCCTCCTCCCTGCTGCAGGGCAGGGCTCGCTGCTGGGCTCTCAGAGCTCTGTGATCTCCCAGCCCCTGCTCCTGCCCCAGCTCCCTGGCTGCAGGGCTCTGCTGGGCTGCCAGAGGTGGATTGAGAGCCTGCCCAAACCCTGCTGCAGGCTGGCTGCAGGAAATACAGAGCTGAGCTGTCGCCAAGGGCAGGTGCCTGGAGCACAGTGAGGGGCAGGGCTGTGTTTGCTGCCTGAGAGGGAGCCCCGGTGCCACGGGTTAGCCCTTAATGTTTGATTTCCTTCTACTTTGATTTAATCTCTGGAGATCATTTCAGCTGCTCGCTGGCGACTTCTGTGCACAATTTTGAACACAGCTCATGATTTGGAGAGTCACTGTGTAGATATTCCAGTTATTGATACTGTAGTTACAACAGATTTAAACTGTTGAGATATTGTTGAAATGGATTTTGACCTAGAGGTGACAAGAGTACTTGTCATTTTACATGTGCAGCTGCTGCCCTTCTGTGAAATGTATGAAGACTTGTACTTGGGGAGCTCTTAGCTTCTGAGAACTGCCGAAAATCTTGAAAAACAAGGTTTTTACATTAAATTCTGCTTGTTTTCACACAGGACTTTGGGTTTACCCCCCCAATAATTTGCTTTAGCATTTGCAAAACACGCCACTCTTTTATGTTCTGCTTATTTGAGAAATCTTTTGTCTGCTTTGGAAGATAAAAAAATCAAAACAACAGCAAAAGCTTTGTGTTGTATTGTGCACCTGACTGTGAAGATCAGAGATCTGGGGGATCTCAGTGTGTTCACCATACCTGGAATGAATGTGTTGCTTTAAAAACAAAGGCAACAGTGCTCAGGCAGAGTTGCATAATTCCCGTGCTCAGGAGAGCCCAGATGCACGAATTTCACGGCCACGATGCTCCTGCCTGCAAATCCGAGGGAAGAGATCCAAGTAACAAAGGTCTGAATCCGTGGAGATGAACCATTTCAGGGCTGTGAGCTTTACCTTGATAAGAATGCCCAGAGCCTGAACCCTCCATTCTTCACACGTCCTGCGGTGCCTCGTTTTTCCAGCATATGCTGTGTGACATCCACATTAATCTGAGCGCCCCGCAGTACCAAAGCACAGCAGGATGAGTTAAGGACAGGCTGTTGGCCTTAACTTTCATTTTTTCCTGCTTTTGTTGCTGTGTGTCAGGGATAAAGGTGACCTGCAAGGGAGGAGGGGAGAAAGAGCCTTCTGCCTGTGTCCCATTTGCTTCGGTAGGTTGTACAAAACGTTTTGAAAGGTTGTTTGTTTAGTTCTTGGCTGCTTTTGTTTCATTTTGTTTTTTTCTTTTCTCTTTCAGAGGTGTCAGATCCAGACTTCTCTGGTTTTCCTAGGAGACATAGTAGAAAACTGGAGAGCTCTTGGGATTAAAAGTCCAAAGCTCAGGCAGTTGAAAGGGGAAGAGGATTTTAGTTGTAACATTTTTAACCTCTCGGTTCTTTGTTTCTGTTTGTTAGTACCAGCTCAGCACCACTCCTGCTTCATGTCTTTCACATTCTGGCTCTTTGGTTAAGATGTGAAGATCTCTCATTCCCACTCTCTGATCCTCCAGAGAGCTCCAGCAAACACAGATCTTAAACAAACACCTCCTCAGCCACCACATGGATCTACAGACTCCTGGTCTTTTCTCAGACGTGCACACACACAACAGATACCTTTTGATTGTTTGTTGCCCACATTCTCTGCTACTCTTGAACTTCTTGAGGGCACTCTTCTGACACACCACTTGTCTTATTTTCCCCAGAAGAGAAACCAGGAAATAGCATCTATTTACTCTGAAGAAAAAGTGTGATTATATTTCTTTCATATATATTGACTGAAACAGGATGGTCTGACTCAGGAATTTAGAACAGGCAAAAAATTATTTCCTCTAATTATTTTTTTATTGAAGAGCTAGTTTTGTACCATTTATTTTTATTATGGTTGCTGTTTCATTAGTGGGATTCTCATCCTGAAGTTTAATACAGAGGAAAGAATAGGAAGAGGAATTAATAATTGATCTTAATCATCTCTTTGGAGCTGCTGCACTCTCCTCCAATTAATTTGAGGCATTACAAGAGCTCTTGTAGATTGAAGGGGGCAAGCCCATGTATTAATAATCTGTAGAGCTTTGGCATATATGACAGTACCATGGGGACACTCACTCTCTGTCCCTGCATATGTTCCTCTTGTACACGTGGTGACTTCAGGAAACCTGGTTAAACCAACTGAGGGGCCTCTTAGTGTCTGTCAGTGTTTGGACAGGTCACAGCAGACTCTTCCATCCCTGAAAATTGAAAAGCTTTGCCATTTTTCTTAACCATAGCTAGGTGGTGATGGTATATTATCAGATCCTCTGATATTTTTAGAGGTTGTCTAAACACAGAAGCTTTGAGGGAGCTGTAAAGGGAGGTGAAGAGTTGAACAGTTGAATGTGTCCTGCATTAAAGATACATGAATTGTGAAATTTAGAAAGCTTGACTACATCTTTAACCATGCCTAGTGTGATGACTGTCAGTGATTTCTGTCCTGAAATACAAAGCTGAGTAACATAAAAACCCACTGTGGGCTGGTCTGGCTCCTTCTGTGTATCCAGACTTGCTTCTTGTCTGACATCCAGGGGTTTGGGTATTTGTGGTGCAAATTCACATGTGGCCTGGGACATGGCAGTTGTGCTCCTGGACAAAGTTCGTGTTTGCTCCTCTTCCTACTGTTCCTCAACACAAAACCTTCTTGAAACCTTAATGTAAATTAAATTACATGGAAATGCTTCTTTTTAGACCAGAGAGGGCTGTATGTGTGTATGGATGGCTTGTGAGGGATTGCAGGGGGTGGAGCCATCAGTCCCTGTGCTGCCTGATCAGGGCAGAGCATCCAGAAACTGCCTCAAATGACAAAGGGATTGGAATCAAATCACAGAGGTACTTGGAATCAAATTGGAGTGGATAAAAGAACTGGCTGTTTCCTGAACAACCTACATCCTTTGTGCAACTGCAGTAGAGCTGATTGTGAGATCATCCCATGCCTATCCCAGGAGAAAGTCAGGATTAGTTAACTGTCTCTACTGGCAGTCCTCAAAACCAGTTAAACCATTAAAGGAAAAGCAAAAACTTTTTTTTTTTTTTAGTTTCTCAAGAGCTTCTCAACATTTTTCTCAACTCTGCTGTGATTCTTCTGTGAAAAACATTTAGTTGGACAAAGCAGCAAATTTTGGCAAATACAAACTTAACCAAAACCTCTGGTTTGGTCTTGGTCAGGGTTTCCATGGACAGTCTGCACAATGAGTGCTGTTAGTTTAAATGTGGGCTTCACCCCCTGGGCAGGCACTGACCACACAAATTACCAAACCTCAGTGGTGAGTGCACACTTTGTTTGCCCCACAAAGTCCATGTCAGGAGCTGCTGTCAGAGCCTGCCTTGTGCTGACTGGAGCAGACCTGAGTGTTTTTCAGCCCTCCTCCTGTTACCTGTGACATCTGTGCTGATGTGCAAGCACCCAGGCTGGGCTCTGCATCCACGGCAGCGTGGGCTACGGAGATGGGCTCCAGCTCATGTTTTCCCTCTCCCTTCTCTGTTCACGTTCCTGCTGTGAAATGTATCAGGTGTTTTGAGGAGAGAAGTGATGAGGGAATCAGTGGGTTCTTGTGGCAGAACAGAACAGCTCTGGCAGTCATGCTGATCCACCCTGGGAGACCTTTCCTTGAGACTGGGCCTTCCTTGAGACCGACCCCTTCACACTCTGCTCCACCTCTTGCTCCCTGCCCCCCCCAAAACACCTCTTGGAGAGCTGCTGGGGTAGAGAAGGTGGTTTAATAGTGAACCAAAACACGCAGATTTGGAAGCCCAACTCACCACGGCAGCCCCAGTGCAGTGGGTCTGTGCACTTTGAGTTCTGTCAGTTACTTTCTGTTCTGGGCTGAGCCTTTGTAACAGGGTTTTGAAGTGGCTGTTGTTGGTAGTTTCTGAATTAACCTTTCTGTATTAGCAGCCTTTTCTTTCTCTGGCCTTTTCAACAGAAGTGTCAAATCCTGTTTTACCCAGCTGCTGGCCAAGTTTGGATGGTCTGGGACTTGGGACAGGAGCACACATGTTTAGATGCTTTTCCCAAATATCATCCAAGTCTCTCAGGCCTGGCAGATGGTTTGACAGGACTAATTACACTTCCTGGTTTTGTCACAGATTAGCAGTGTCTGTAAGTTTTTAACATGGACAGGCTTTGGGAGCCAATGGGACCGAGCTCATTTCATTTTACGGCGTTTGAACAAGGGGCTCCAAAGGAGGAACCATCAGAATTGCTTTTTTCAGTGTAATTTAAAAAGCTCAGACCTTGCAATCAGAGCCCATCCAGCTCAGCGTGAGGCCGGGTTGTTCAGGGAGAGATTTTACAGTCACAGTCCATGAGGTATCACCTCCTGGGGCAGGGACCCTGCCTTTGGTGTGGCCAATGTTTTGAGATGCCTGAAGAGTGTTTCCATGTGTCAGCTCTTGGTGAGCTGGCTGAAAATCCCTGCTTACGTGAACAAGGACGTGCACACTTGTGTTGAGTAGGACACTCTTGTGTGTGTACTCCAGCTGTGAAGTGCTGGGAAGGAAAAACCCACCCAGGCTGTGGAAACCTTCCTGCTGCACAGGTAGGGAGATGCCATCTGCAGTGGTCAGGAGCAGTGGGAGTGCACAGGCTGTTCCCATATCCCTGATGTGGTTTCCTGGTGCACGTGCTCAGCGCTGCACTGCCACAGCAGATTTTTCGTTTTCCTGTATAGATGTGTAAGCAAATGAATGAAGCTGCAAACAACTTTTGAATGTTTGAGTATCAAACCCCAGAAACATTAAAAACCTCTGATATTATTGCTTTCTTGGTTTATGACTGTCCCACTGTGTAAATCATATCAGGAAGAATAGCTGCAGGGGTAAAGGACTTTATTGTCCATACTTCATGGCTATTCTTTTATGAAATTTACTCCCTTTTTCCACATTAAAAAATAGCCATAACTGTTTATTAGCTTGGATTCGTTTTATAATACAACTTAATGTAGCTGGCAGTTACTGAAAGTTCAGAAGAATCTATTTAATAGGAAATTTGGCACAGCAAAAAAAACCTGCTGCTGGGGAGATGAATCTCAATAATTGTTTTGTGGTGGTATGATGCACAAAGTGCAGTTCTGAAGTAGTGAAGCTCCTTCCAAATAAAATTGGTGTGAGAGGAAGAAGTAATTTTACACTAAGAGTATGCTTTTGTAGCCATGGAGCAGTTAAAAAAAAACAACCAAAAAAACAAATAGTGCTGCTCTTTGAAGGCATTATTTGTGGTGGAACAGGAGGGCTGCACGTATTTAGTTCTAAAACTATTAATTATGCTGTTTAATGTGACCTGCAGAGAGCTGCCTCACCAGATGGGATGGAGCTCATCCTTTTCCATTTGCAGTGTGTGCTGAGGGTTGGGAAGTGCTTTGCCTCTCCGAGGTGGCACGGCAGAGGCCGCATGAATGAGCAGGAGCCTCATCTGCATTCACCTGCAGATATCTCATATCTCAGAGGCACCTCCACAAACTGGAGCCCTCCCCAAGCAGGAGCCCGTCCTGGTTCCTCGCCCTGCTGGTTCCTGTCTGTGATGAGGAAACTGCCGGGGCTCCGGGGGTGGTGGTGTTGCTGAGTTTGGGGATGCCCTGGGAGCTCCTGTGGCAGGCAGAGAGCAGCCTCCCCAGGGGGAGCATCACCAGCACCCAGGAGGGCCTCCTGCGGTATTACAGAGAAATAAAGAAGGGCATTCCCATCTTTTTTTTTTTTTTTTTTTTTTTTTTTTTTTTTTTTTTTTTTTTTTTTTTTTTTCTCTTTTCTTGGCTTGCACCAAGAGCTCATGAATCAATCGTCAACGAGCCAACTTCTCAGCCAATTGCGGTAATGATGGATGTGATTAACAGGCTGGGATTCTTTCCCTTCGTCCTTCTTCTTCTTCTTCTTCCCCCTTTTCTTCTGCCTTTTCATTCTTTTGTTTGTTTGTTTGTTTGTGGGGGTTTTTGTTTGTTTGTTGTGGGGTGTTTTGTTTTGTTGGTTTTTGGGGGCTTTTTTGGGGGATTTTGTTTGGTTTGGTTTTGGGGGTTTTTGGATTTTTTGGGGGGAGGGGTTGTTTTTTAGGGTTTTTTTTGTGGGTTTTTTTGTTTGTTTGGTGGGGGGGGTTGTGGGTTTTTGTTTTGGTGGGGGTTTTTTTGTTGTTTTTGTTTGGGTTTTTTGGGTGGGTTTTGGGGTATATTTTGGGGTTTTTTGTTGGTTTTTTTTTGTTTGTTTGGTTTTGGGGTTTTTTGGGGGTTTTTGGGGGGTTTTTTGGGTGGTTTTTTTTTGGTTTTTATTGTGGTTTTTTGTTGTTGTTTTTGGGGTTTTTGTTGGGTTTTTTTGTTTGTTTGTTTGTTTGTTGTTTTTTTTTTTGTTTTGTTTTTTTTTGTTTTTTTTTTTTTTTTTTTACTACACGAGCTGGAGGCAGTTTCTTGTCACAGCAAGCCAGGCAGGGGTGCCGGTGTCACATCCCACCCCCATCCCCATCCGCGGGCACGGGAGCGTCTCTCCCTGCCCTGCCATGTGCCGGGTGGGAGGAAGTTTTTCCTCGCCGAGCGGCACACGGCTCTGCCTGAGGGATCGGGAACATATTGCTCGGCAGGTGGGGCCGGCTCAGACGCATTTCGTGTTATTTCAGCACTGACAGCAAAAATACATCACACGGGCCCGCCGTGCCAGCAGGAGCCCGAGCGGGGGGACTGCAGCCTGCCCGAGCAGTTCAGCCCTCCCGGATTGTTTTGACCCGGTAACCGGTCCCTGGGAAATCAGGGAAGAGTCTTGCTGCCCACAGAGACCGGCCTCTCTCTGGGGGGTTCTCCAGGGAAGCTGCCTTTGCTGATGTTCTGGCCCGATGGGGTTTTTTTTACCTCTTTGCAAGGCAAATCACACAGAGCCACGAACACCCCGCATTTTTGAGGCTCCTCTGCAAAGACAAGATTGTGGATTTTTACCTTTTATCTACTGGTTAGTTAGGAGTTCCTGTGGTCTGTCTGCTAGCTGTGAGGTGTGTACAGCCGCCTGCAGGAAGTACTGGGGTCCTGTAGTCACTGTTTGCCATGTTTGGGTTTTTCTGAAGTTCTTTCCCAGGGATTTAAGATGGTAAACAAGGTCACTCTCTGTAAACTCTCTTGTTTTTCACTTTTCCCTCTCCTAAGGAGGGACTTTGCTTGTTGACCCTTGATGTGGCCAATGAGTCCAAGGATCCCACCTCTTAGGTGGGCACATTGTAAAAAGGTATAAAAATAGGTTCTGAGAATAAACCAGGCCCTTTTCGGAGCATCAGCCTTCTGAATCACGAGTCCGTGTCTCATTCATTGTGTCCCACAGCAACAGGGGCCATGTGCTAAGTCTGGTATCAAAAAGGAGAATTTCATAATTATCACGTTCAAAAGGTTTTCCCTTGGTCAGCAATGCACTTATGGTGCTGTCAGTTTATGGACAGGTTATTTCCCCCTGCTAATTACAACCATTGTAGCTTTGGGGTTGCTTTGTTTCATTTTTAAAAGCTCAGCTAAGCAGCAGTTTCATGAGAACCTGATCACAGTCCATAGTGGGACTTGCACTTTGTTATCCAACTTCATACACAAACCAGTCAATGAAAATGGAGTAAGGAAGGAAGATGAGCAGGGGAAATACATGCCATGTTTTACAAAGCATCATGCAAACAGACTTCTTTTCCTTTGGAAATCTCCATCCTTAAAAGGTTACAAAGCTTAAGAACCTGCTCAGGGTCTGGTAGATGCTCTGCATCCTCCATTCTGACTGTAATTAATTGGGTGTGTAAGTGAGAGCTAATATCCTGCTCTACAATGAAGAGAAACTGGGGGAAAATAAAATAGAAGCATCTGGAAGCTCACTAGGATATACAACCACTCAGGCTTTTCCAGGAAGCACAGCTGAACTTAAGTCTGGGCAAAACAACAGCACTCAGGGTAGGGCTGGAGAAGTCCAGATGTGCAAAGGTCTTAAAAGAGGTAGGAACTGTGAACGGTGGATTTTTCTATCCAAGGGCCCATTTTTTCTTTTCAGAGATTAGGATCTGACCTCTGTGGGTTCTGAAACCTATTGTTTTGGTGAACACTGGAACCCTTATGTTCCGTGTATTCATCAGTAGGTTTAAAAATTAGTTCTCAGCAGAGACTTTGTAGGACTTCCTCAGTACACTGATTTCTTTATCTGCAGATGTACTGCAGGTAGCAGCTCGCAGCAGAAGCCAGTTTGGGCAGTGCTTTTATGTGCAGCACAGAATGCAAACCACAGTGACTGCTGGATGGTTCATTTTGTAGTGTGGTAGGTGCTCCAGACGGGCAGGGAGATAGAGGGCCTGAGAAAAGTCAAGCGCTGAATGAGACTGGAAAGTTTTTATCTTTTAATTTGTCCAGGGGCATTATTCCACGACGGGATTTACATGGGTAAATCCCTCCTGAGGAAAGATTGAGAAATGTCTCTGCTTTCTGTTGTGGTGATTTGAATTAGCAACCAAGCGAGAATTAAATAATGGGAAAAGCTCCAGATGCCTCAGCTACATGTGGAGAACTTCCTGTGGTCGCTTCAGGAGCCTGCTTGATTTCATTGACGTAAGTAAGCAGAGTAGATGAAGCCTCGGTAACTCCCTGAGATGGATGAGACTCATCAGGGCACAGGCAGATAGGATTTTTTGTCATCCTAGAGCCTAATTTTAAGCTTGTGGTTACCTCAGGAGACTGATATTTCCTGAAGTCTGCACCACAGCTCGTTCGTGTTGCAGGAGCGATTGATTTTGTGAGCAATGGCCTTTGGAGCCAACAGCCACACTGCGCCAGGGTTGGGGCTGGCTCTGCTCCCTTCCTGCCTGAGCACAGCCAGGGCACACTCCGTGATTTGTTCTGCTCTTGGCCCGTTTTCCAGGTGCTCAGGCCTGAGAAGAAACACAGAAAGCATTTCTGAACTCGGGGCTGAGTTCACGCTGTGCGAAGGGGGCAGCTCCCCCTGCCCAGGGCTCCGAGTGGGAGCTGTGGGAGCAAACAGCCCTGCACTCTGCTGAGGCTCCACAGACAGGAGCTGGAAGGGCTCAGCAGAAGCTTGATTAAGCTGACCTATAAATCCAGCTGGTTTCCTGTTGCCTGTGTCCCGTTGGCAGCGCTGGGGAAATGTTACGGGCGCACCTGGTCCATTCTGCCGAGCCGCAGGTGTCTCCCCCCATGT
This sequence comes from Phylloscopus trochilus trochilus, assembly GCA_016584745.2. Classification (NCBI taxonomy): domain Eukaryota; kingdom Metazoa; phylum Chordata; class Aves; order Passeriformes; family Phylloscopidae; genus Phylloscopus; species Phylloscopus trochilus. The sequence goes on from WQNJ02000022.1 coordinate 9,834,723, forward strand.
GCTCCCATCCCCTTTGGCAGCACTCGGTGCTGAGCAGTTTATTAGCTCGCTTTTCACCTGTAAAAACTCCTGCAAAATGCCAGCCTGGCATTTCAGGGCCTCCCCAGAACCAGGCTGTGCTGGTGCGAGTGCTCTGAAATGCTGTCAGCCCTGTCTGCAGCTGCAGCCCTGGCTGCCGGGGGTTGTGTCTGTGCTGTGCAGATTCACAGGCGCTGTGAGGAGCTGTCATTTTGCTTGCAGAATGGTACTAATTTAAAAATAGGAAGTCTGCTAAAGTATTAATGATACCAGATGTGGCTGTTACATTTTTTTCTTTACCTGTCATGTATAATAGCGATGGATGTTATTTTCCCAACCGCGGTGCTGAGATGGGAAGAGAATTGTGAAAAATTCAAGATTTTTTTTCCTTTGCTGCATTGTCCTAAGCTGGATTTCTTTGGGCAGAGAGGGTGAGGTGGTTTTTTTTTTTGTTTTGAAAGGGCATCACAGTTCTGTACAACCACATTGCCCCTCATGTTCCTCTCATTCCTAAAACAGCTGCGCCACGAGCATGGAGAACCAGAATAACTTCTGTTGGAAGAGACCTGCAAGGTCATCCTTTCCCACCTCCTGCCACGAGCAGGGACATCTTCCACTATCCCAGGATGCTCCAAGCCCCATTCAACACAGCTTGGACACTTCCAGGGGTGCAGGGGCAGCCACAGCTTCTCTGGACACCCTGTGCCAGGGCCTCAGCACCCTCACAGGGAAGGGATTGTTCCTAATGCTGACCTAAACCCACTCTCTGGTAGTGGGAAGCCATTCCCCCTTGTCCTGTCACTTGTAAAAAAATCTCTCCATCTTTCCTGTAGGGTTCTTCAGGAGCTGGAAGGTTTCTCCAGGCTGAACAAGGAAATGATGCACATTCTTGTGGCTCCCTTGTGCTTCCCTCCTCTGGCTGAGCACTCTCCATAGCCTTGGTTCTGCTGCTGGCCCCTTGGCCAGCTGACTCCTAGGCTGAGCTTTAGCTCTCTTTCCTCTACTATAGAGTTACTGATTTGCACAGAATTTCCTATAATGGGATATTTTCAGTTCTCTATCAAATGTAACTGAAAAGCAACAAGGGGTTTGAAAATTACTAGAGCTGGGTGGGCTGAGAGCCTGTTTGCATAAAACTTGCTTTTACACAAAAGCAGGCAAAAAATCAAAATAGAATTACTCACGTAGGTAGTGTGATTTGTGGCACACAGCAGATAAAAGAGGCACCATCTTGCACTTTATCCCTGAAGGACTGGTGAAAAAAATCACCTTTTCAGGTTAATAGTATTTCACAGAGGCCTTGTAGGCTGCCTGAGTGACTACACAAGGCACAGGACCATGTCTAATCAAGCTTTTTGTTCACTTATGCTCCTGTGTGGCACCTACCAGTTGTCAGTGTGGTGTAATACTATTTATACAAGAAAATCAGATAAAGGAGTATTGACAGGGAAAAGCCAGTGGTATCCCTAGCTTTTACATCCAAACAAAGAGTGGAAAACCCCCCAGAATGTGTCTGCTGCAGGCATGACTCTATCCCTGATTTTCTCCAGGTAAGCTCACAAAACAGTTCTGAGGTGTAGTAACAGTGTGTTCAATTTTATCTGCCTAAGGAATCATTTGTGCTGCACATGGGGACAGTTTATAACTCCAGTGGCAAACATCAGGAATGAACTTGGAGCCCTTGTTCCTGGAGAGCAGGGATGGCAGAAGTCCCAGTTTCCTCAGCAGATGGACTCCAGTAAGCTTTTGTCTGTGGAATTGGGGACCCCAGGGGAGTAAAAGAGACCAGATTTATTCTGCAGACCCTCAAACGAGGAGAACATGAACCCCTGAGGCCCCCAGAGCCCAGGCTGGACACAGAGTTAAGCAAGCACTAAGTTAGCAGGGGGGAAATAGGGTTTAGAGGGGTCAATCCTGAGCCCATCCGTGGGCAGGGAGGGAGAACCCAGCATGGGCACAGGCACTGCAGCCTGTGGGGCTGGGTCATTCCAAAACACGCTTCCTTAGGCTTCCTTGAGGTTTCTTGGAGGCCTGCTCTTGCACATAGAAAGGCTCATTACCAGGAAATCAGAGTGTACAGTGTTTATCTAGTGAGTTATGAAAATACCAGATAATAAGACTAATGACTCAATGCAGCATTTTCCAAATTGTGAAGTAATCTTTGGGTTTTCCAAGATGATTATTATTATTATTATTATATTAGTTGCACTTTTTAGGCTGTCAGAAAAGAAATAAATACAAGGCCTGTATTTTTCTATTAACATTCGGGGAACATCTGTTGCGTATTGTAAATAACATACTTATAAAGCAAACTGATAATAACTACTCAGACTATTTTCCTGTTCTGGCTATAGCATTCTGCACCATACAATATGTTATATACTGCAGTCTCTATCAGGCCCAGAATAAAATGGAATTATTCTGAAAGTACCAGTCAAAGACGTGTAAAATAACCCAAATAGTTTGCAAAAGCTCTGACACTAAAAACATCCACCTTCAGATTGTGTTAATGAAGAGCAATAATGCCAGACCAGAGTGCAGGGATATAAAGTGCTCTGCAATTGGAAGAGTACACAACTCTGAGCTTTTGGAGCCCTTGAAGCGTTTAAGCAGGGAGGGATGAAAGAGTTTTCCAAATCACATTTCCCCTGAACCTCTCTCGAAATACATACCAGCCCTACAGTAAATTATTTCAGAATGCCAATCAGACTAATAGGAAAATAGCCCCACATAGTTCTTTTAAATTCCACCTCTAAAATGCTGCACTTTGTCGTCCTGAAATTTCGATCTCACTTTCATAAGATTGAAGGTGTAGTTTAGAATTTTTTTTTTGCTTCCTGGGAGGCCGTAGTCCACAATAACTTGGAAGTCCTTTGAAGCTGAACTTGTGCTAACATGACCTTCTTTAATTGCTAAAATAAAGATGTTCTCATTGCAGTACTACAAAAGTAGCAGTGTGAATGCAGACCAACTTCACAATTTTCACAATTATGTCAATCTAAAATTGTCATAATTATCACAGGAATAAGCCCTATTGAAGTTTCCAGCAAGGTAGAGCGTGTACATTGGAACAAGCTGGTTCCTGGGAGCCAGGAATCAATAGCCTTTTCAATGATCAGTAGGTGCATCCTGTAAGTGGAAGCTGTTCTCACAATCCTCTCCTCCCCTCTGAAGTCACCTGAGACAGTCAGAGTGTGTCTGCACACACACAGGAGAGCAGCCAACCTCTTTCCTTCCCAGTGAAGAGGAGGAAGAATGGAGATAAAAGGATAACTTAATCTTTTCTAATTGCATAACAAAGTCAGCTGAGTTTCTGGGTGGGCCACTCTTCCTTTGCATATTTAATTGGCTTTAGTTCTGCTGCACCCTTCCTACATGCACTGATTTCTCTTCTTGGCATTGCACTGCCCTGTTGGTGTTTGCTGGGAGGGAAAGGCCTGAACTTTGCTTTATTCCACCTTGACATCTCCTTAGTCAAGAAAAGCAGGAGGGAGGAGGGTGGCAGTTGGCTGGAAAGGCTTTGTCTGGGAAGCAGCAGTGTGGGGAATGCCATCTGTTCCAGCTACCCATGGTATTATCTGAACCAGAACCCCAGCAGTCACAGTGCCTCCACACCCACACCTCTCTCACAGGGATGTGGGGAGGGGGGAAGTGGAGGGACCAAACACTTCCACAAGTCAGATGTCAACGCTCCTAAATAATGGACTGAACATTATGGTATATACCTAATATTCACCTGGAGGTTCCACTTTTTCAAACCTCAGGAGTCCCACATTCAAGTGGCCTTAGTTAGCTGTGGCTTGATGGACCATGGCTGAATTTCCAACTCCTCTGAATTCTTTATTCCATCATAGTCCATGTCACCAACACCTATCTTGGCATGACAAAATAAAGTATTAATTAGTGTCAGCATTTGATTCGCTTTTCCCTCTTTCATGTACAGTGATTTCAGGCGAGTAAAAGATAGAGCAGACTCTGAAAATGTCTTTCTGGGTACTTCTATGATCTTCTCTAAACTGAAACCAAGAAAAGCCCTAGCTCTGTGTACACAGATAAATCATTCCTCCAAATCCATATATACACAGTGCTTGCTGCAGTCTTTCATTTGTTAATAATATAGATGTGGTGTCTTCCCCCTATAAATGTGCCCAGTCCCTTCCATCCTTTCACTTTCTATTTAATCTTGTTACAGTCAGTAAAATTACAAGAATCTTGGGTTTGTCCTCTTGCTTTTTTGTGAAGGAGAGTTGGGATCACCATGTGGACAGTCAGGAGTTGTGGGGTTGGCATGTTTGCAAGCCCTGGGGTGGTTTGCAAGTTGGTTTGTTTGTTTGTTTGTTTTGAATTGTGCATATCTTAAATTTATTTTGAAGGTGTAAAGGCACCTAGTCATTTAAAGTACCCCCTGGTGGTTTGCTGTTCTTCCTAATGATGTAGAGCTCTCTTGGAGGACGTGTGTGGGATTTCAGGGTTGAGGGAATCACAGGCTGAAAACTGGGAGAGGGAACAGTTGTGTTCCTTGGCTGAGCAAACCCCAGCCCATACCTGCAGAGATACTTCAGAGCAATCAGCTGCCTCGAGCTGGGTCTGGGCTTTGGGGGAAAGCACCTGTGCATGGCTTCCAGGAGCTGCTGAAATCTGTAGGGGTGTTGCTGCATAAATTCATCGGGGCCACAGAGATGCATATTTGTTAAAAGCAAATGAGAAATCTGAAGCAGTCTCTCCATGAGATCTCAGTTTAGCCATGTTATTCTGAGATCATTTTTACTTGGCTGTGGAGTCACTGGATCCATTTCCTCTCTGTGCTGTGACTGGAAGGGGGTGCTGGAAGGAGTTAATGTGCTTCTGTGCTGGGCTGCTGAGAGGAGATCTCTGTGGGTTTGCTTAAGGCTCTTTTGCCCACCTGCCTAAAATTGCAGTGATAAGTGAGGAGGGCTAATACCTAGTTTTTAAAAACATGGGGTTTTTTCTTCCAGCAAGCGGAAATTATAAACCTGTTCAGCCAACATGAATGCATTTTAATTTTAAAAAATATGTTGAAGGTGGCATTGTATGCCATAAAAGTACACATCATGTGCCAAGACAAGCAATTGATGCTCTCCTATAAAATACAGTAAACACCTCCTCCCTGCCCTTCCTTTGGCTGTCGATCAGATTTCAGAATCATGAAATTTTACAGTATTACTGGTTAGAAGGGCTCCCCACTGGGAGCAGATGCCATCTCTGTCTTCATAGACTCAGAGAAAGTCCTGACATGTTTCATGGCGTTCATACGTGGAAGTCTGTGAAATGGAAAGGAAAACAGCTTTTTCTGTCAACCTGTCACTGATATAAGCTCTTACATTTCATCAGAATGACTAAACTTTAAAGCTGTTTCTTCAGTGCTGAGTATATTTGAGAACTCCCAAGTGTGATCAGATTTATAGAGTCCCAGCGTATGATAGAAGACCAAAGCATTTTGTGGCATGATATTAAAAATTCATTCAGATACTCGATAAAGCGTGGATGACAAAAGTCTGAAATGGAATAAGGTAGAGTGAATTTCTCCATGGTTTATTGACCTTGATTCCTCTACACAAAATAAATAGACAGAATGGACTAAAATCTCTTCTTTATGAAGGCAAAATCCTGGCAGTCAAAGACTGGCTCATAAAAATGCTCTCTGTGGCACATACCTTGGCAATGCTGGAAGTTGGAGGTGATGGAAATTTATTGCTGGTGCCGCAGTGTGTGTCTGTATTTCAGGGAAGGAGAAAGCAGGGGCTGCTTTATGAGGTTACTGATGTTATTCTGTGGAGAACAGAGAGAGAAAACACACTTACCCACACCACTCTGTGTTCTTTCCCTGAAGGTATCATAAGGTAAAACACTTCCCTTTGCATATCCATTTTTTATTTGTTTGAAAATGGAAGAGAAAAGGCAAATCTCACAGAATGAGGAGTTTGACATCTCTCCCTGCTGGAAAAGGCTGGGGCTCCATACTGCTCTGAGAGGTTTTCCTGCCTTGCTGCAGTCGGAGAGCAGAATGCCTCATTGGTTTCAGATATTAAACTTTTGTGCTGAAAGCCCAGTTGGAGGTGGTGTGACAAATGGATTTTACCTGCTGCCGAAAAACACAGCCCCCACCTCTCCAGCCTCCCCGTCCTGCCTAACCTGGCCCCCAGGAGCACTGGAACAGAAAGCTGCCCTTAGGCACCATCTGTTTCTGCCAGCTCCCACTTTGGGCCCTGCCTTTACATCTGTTAAGTGGAGGCAGCTTATTTGATGAGTTGTTTTGAAGAAATATCTGGTCTCCCCACCATGTTCATTAACCATTGCAGATCTGTTAAAGACAGGCTCTGTGATGCAATTTAGCCGCAGTTAACTGAATTCATGGAAGTCACAGTCATGGATTATTTTCCCATCCCGCAGGGATAGAGAGCAGAAGTGTTTTAGCAACACTGTTTTCTCTTCCCTTTGAAAATAAAATTCTTTCCTGTTTGCCTTGAGAAATCCCATTTTAAAGAGTGATGAACTCTAAAGGGGATTTAAAGTGACTCCTCGATGACTGCTAATTTGTTACTCCTCCTTGTAAAACACAACCGAGCTGCATACATAGGGCATGCTAAAACAATTATATTAATCATGTTTCCCTCCCAATAAAGAAAAGCAACTGTTTATTCCTAGCACCTCCTTAAGTGCTCCAAAGCTACTGATCTGTTAAGCTGGCATTCTTCTCACGGGCAGACCCAGCTTTCTGGAGCCACTGGAATTTTTTCATGGCCAGTGATCAAGGACTAAAAGAAACAAAACAAAAATCCACTTAAAATACTTCAGAAAAATGGATTCAGTATGTTTGTGTTTGGATTTGTTTGAGTCAGAAAACAGTTTAATGGGCATTCAGGGAAAGCAGGCGTCATCCAGTTTGTGCAGAACAGAGCACAACACAAACGGAGAAGAAAGATGAAGTCTGGGGGAAGGGAGCAAAGTCTTGTTTTACAGATGAAGGATCCAGCACAGAAAGGGAGGGAGGGAGGGGGATTTACCCAAAGTTGCTACAGTGTTTTGGCCAGGAATTAAATCCAGGGTTTTAATAATCTCATGGCCTTAAGCCATAAGTGTGGGACCGTCCGTTCTGCGCTGGCTGGACACACAGCTCAGCCACTTCTCCACATCACTTGAGAAGCAAAATCTGGCCATAATACAAATGGAATTTTCTTTCATTGTATATCTTACATTTTCATCTGAAATGATGCCCTGAAGCTACAATTATGCTTTATAATAAATGCTATACAGAGATGTCCCTGTTGGGTTTAAGGATGAGGCTAATTTCTATATTAGTTAAAAGCTGGCACCTCCGAATCTGAGTCAGATGTAGTAAAATAAATAGGAGAAAAAAAAGCCAAAAAACTTATCAAAGCTTGATTTCCCATAGAGAGTTAATTGAAACCTTTGATTGATGCTTTTTCTCTTGGAGTTGTTCTAACATTTCTCTTGTGTGTGCGCTTTCTGGGCGGGAGCGAGGTGTGATCACACGCTGCAGCCTTTCCTTCAGACTCATCGGGGCTCTGCACCAACTGGCCGCCTTTTGCAGAAAACTCACAGGAGCTTAATTAGCTTTGAAATCTCTTGTCAGATGGGGGTGAAATTGGCCAGTGAGTTCAAAAATTTCGAGAAGGTTGAACGGAGAGGGAAACTCGGGGACTGGTGGCACAAGCTGTGTTTTTGGGGGGAGCGGGAGCGAGGGAGGCTCTGCAAGGGATTTGTGTGTGGTGTAGTGATGCCAACAGACAGAGACGAGATATCACAAAACTCAACTTGACATGTTGACTCAAAAGATGACACTTACACTGTTTATTCCAATTGCCTAAGCGGAGGAAAATAAAAAAAGCTGGGTTCTGCTTCCTTTACCCACACAAGCAACTTGCATTGCTCGGGTTTAGTTGGTAATTGCTCTTTAGCATTTCACTCCCTTCTTAGACAGGTGATTTTGTACTGAGGGAAGGTAACAAGTACTGTCTGAGTTGAAATCTTTTGTAATATGTATTTGAGATACGTGAAAGGACACTGTCCTACACTCCCGTGGCTTTCTAAGCATAGAGCTCTGGTGACATCAGGAATATTCTGCAATTTCCTTGTCTAAACATGCCACTTGGCAAACACATGCCATGCATAAGAATTAGCAATTCGCACAATCTAAAGAGAATTATCTGTTTGTCTCTAGGCGATTCACAAAAATATGCCCATAGCAATTTCAGGCATTATAAATCCATCCAGGTTGGTTCTGACCATGTTGCAGAAGTAATTTCGACTGGCACATCAGATGAAAGAACAGATTTGAAAACAGTAGCGTGCATGGCCCTGAAGGTTTTATCTTGGCTAATATTCCAGGCACCTTATGGCACTACTTTGGGTTTCTGTGAAGACTCCAAATAAAGTGTCTGTAGCCTGATGAAAAATTTAACACATTTTTTTCCTGAACAAGCTTTGTAAATGTTACGCTAAAGATAAAGAATGTACTCGCTGATGGGAAGCAGCTTATTTTTCAGTGTACTCCTCACTAAAAGCACCCTTTACACTCAGTGCTTCTGCATTTCCAATGTATTTCCTCCACTTTGTGCAGCAGTGGAGGTTCTGTGACAATGACACTGGAGGGTGAAAATCTGGGATTTCGTTTCCACTTCTAAATAATGCCCGTGGAAATTCCGTCATTTACCTTTTAGCAGGATATCTTGGTGCTTCCAGAGAGAAACAGCCAGAACAAATACACCCACTGAGAGGACTGCATGAGGGTCAGTCAGAGAAATAAGTGTATTATGTTTAGCAACACAACCTGCATTATGTGTGACCTGAATGATGAGGGTGAGAGGTGGCTTTAGGTGGCCTCAGGAAGGCACAGTTTGCTCTTTGTGTGAAAAATAAGATTCTTGTCTGCTGCCTTTATTTGTGTTTTTTTCTCCTTTTCCACTTGCTTCTACTTAATTCCAGGGCTGGATTTAGGCACCTCCTTTGGGTGTCTCAAGGGGAAGCACATTCAACATTCAAGACTTCGTTTTATCAGCAGCAGTCTCCTCAGGTTCTCTGCACTCCAGGGACAGAGATCATCTCCTCTAGGTGGTGATGCCTTGAGAACAGCTCCTTCTCAGTCTCCAAATATTTTAGGAACGTTTTCTCCTTCCCAGGCAAGCACAGGGTGGGAGAAGGGAGATAGACAAATACCTGGGGACAAAGAAAAGCTCTTTGCTGC
>WQNJ02000022.1:9848966-9946466 GCA_016584745.2 Phylloscopus trochilus trochilus
GATCTACTGTTCCTGTGAAATGGGAAAACCTCCTGGCTCCAGAGTAAGCTCAGAGGTCGTTCACAAACCCTCAGGGTTGTTCCAGCATGGAAAGAGCTGTTGTCACTGAATGGAACTGGCCTGAATTGCTGGAACATAGGAGATCTGAAGCATTAACGAGCTGGCTGTGGATGTAGGAGTGGAGGGATGTGGATGTTTAGGGATTTATAAATTCACATCATTTAAGGCAATGAGGGTGTGATCTGCTGTGACCTCCTGTCTAGCACAGGCCATATGATCTCACTAATTAATTGTACTGCCTGGAGTACAGTAACTCTGACTGAATGAGGGCACAACATTTAGGCAAGGTTTTAATTTTTTATTAATTTTTTTTTCAGTTAGGGAAAATCTGCCCTGTTTTTAAGTGAAGAATAATAAATTATTCCCCGTTTTTAAAACATGCCCAGTCTAAATTTATCTGGTTTTTACACATTGCATCTTGTTATTCACTTGCTTTTTAGACTGAAGATAAAGCCTACAGAGATTTTGTGGGGAGATCATGTTTGAGATCTCAGAGCCTCCCTATTACTAAATTTTCAAAAGAGATGAGAATGGAACTTCCAATCTTCTGGTATCTACAGTCTGTAAAATAGAGGGGGCCTCTACCTCTCTAAAACATCCCTTGTGAAATTCCAAGACTCTGTATTCACAGAGAATATCTCTGGAGAAAGCCATGAATTTCCTTGCTCCACCTAATCCGTCTCAAAACTGCAGAGCACAGGTTGAGTAGCTTAAAATTCCTTTCTGTAGAAGATGCAGGTGCTTTGCTGGGATCACCCAGCCAGAAATTCAGTGTACATTTTTGTCTGTGGGGTAGTGGCGACCACAGAGATCAAAGATCCGAAGCTTCTACTCCTTCGAGGCACCCTGTGGATCCTCCTATTCCCAGAGAGAGTTGTTTTCCATCCCCTCCTCCCACAGTGTGTCCCTTCTTTCCTGACAGAGAGTTTGACATTCAGGATGTCTCCTGGCCCTGATGTGGGGCTCACCTTTGGAAGAAATAATCCCTGACAGTGTGGAGTCTCATGGCAGCTGAGAAAGGAGCACGTGGGCAGTGTCAGTGAGGCTGCATTGGCCACAGCCCTGCTTCAGCACAGCTGCTGCTGGCAAAACTCCTGCATTTTCCATGACCCTGCTGGACAGGGATAACTTCCTGAGCACTGAGCTAAAAGCCAGCTATTCACAGCAATCCCTTGCTTTGGCTGTGACAGGTAATTTGCCACTGCTGATAACAGTCATGGAGCCTGTGATAATATTTATGATACAGGAGTTTTTTGCCACTTAGTCTGGAGGTAGGTTAATGCAGCAGTGGGGTAAAAAAAAAACAAAAAAAAAAAAAAAACCAAAAAAACCAAACAACCAAACCCCAAACATTTTTCTTCTCTCCGTGCTAGGAGAGCACTGGTGCCAAACTGGGGACCTGGTGCTCCACTGTGGATATTTGTACAGGAGGATGGCTCCTAAAGTAGATATTTGGGTCTTCCTCCTGAGGGACAGCAGAGGAACAGCTCTGATCTCTGCTCCCTGTGACAGGGACAGGACCCAGGGAAGGGCTGGAGCTGGGTCAGGGGAGAGTTAAGCTGGATTTTGGGAAAAGGTCCTTCCCCCAGAGGGTGCTGGGCACTGCCCAGGCTCCCCAGGGAATGGGCACGGCCCCGAGGCTGCCAGAGCTCCAGGAGCTCCCAGGGATGCCCAGGCTGGGATTGTTGGGGTGTCTGTGCAGGGCTGGGAGTGGGACTGGATGATCCCTGGTGGGTCCCTCCCAGTTTAGGATATTCCATGACTCTCCCACCTCTCTGCTCTGTGTGGCCATGTCCTGGAGCCCTGTGAGCCCCAGTGTGGGATCACTGCAGAGCTGCAGAAAACCAAAAAGGGTTTTGCTCAGAGCAGAGGAGACACACAGGGCTTTGGGGCTGGGTGCAGGAGGTCCTCAGGAAGAGAGAGCTGGAGGAAGGAAATGAGAAGTCTCCCTTCCTGGGCTGGCTGCTGGGACACACCAAGGTATCACTTCTGCCACTGCTGGTTGGTAAAGGGGGGCTGCAGTGGGGGATGCTCTGCTGGACAGCATCCCCCAGCTATCAAAGAACCCCAACAGTTTGGGCTTCAAAGGACCTTAAAGCCCACCCAGTGCCACCCCTACCATGGTAGGGACACCTCCCACTGTCCCAGGCTGCTCCCAGCCCCAGTGTCCAGCCTGGCCTTGGGCACTGCCAGGGATTTGTTTCTCTGTTCAGCCAGGCAGCAATGAATATTCTTATTCTCAACCACTCCTTGAAGAAAAAATGGCAGAGTTCAGCTGATAAATCAGGGATATTTCTACCTCTAAAAAGAGAAATACAACTCCTGTTTTAAATTCAGTTATTATAGTTGCTGCATTCTAGGGGGGAAAAAAAAGTAATGCTTTCCTTTGCTAATAAGAGATCATAGATTCCAAGTTATAGAACCATGTATGTCAAAAAGGAAATTTGAGCCAGGCAGGCCAAAGGCTGCCATTGTCTTTACAATTCATATTTACTTGCTCTACATTTAGAATAATCCTTCTCTTCCCTCAGGTCTAGCACAGACAATTTATCAATTGGACAAAAATGATAAAGGCAGCAATAAATAATAATAGTAATAATAATACATAACAACTGTGTGAGTGATGAATTATAAAGCAGAGAGTGGAAAAGGGAATGAAAGCACAGCACAGAAGTCAGTTTGCAGGGCTGAGTACACAGGCTGAGCTATTTTCCTGGCATTATGACTATGAGGAACATTTATGGGAGTTTGCAAACAGCTCAGAACACAAATCATTTTGTTTCAGGTTATATTTATAGGGCTTTGTTAAGGGGTTTTTAGTATCCATTAAAATCCAATGTTCAGAGTTTTATAGCTCAGCTTTTAAGGTCTTATCCCTAAGGATCAATTGTTTTGGGTTGTTTGGGGAATTATTATTACCATTATTATTTATACAATTCAGTTTAACTTATTTAGGCTACTGTGAAGACACAGAACTCAAAAGCTAAAGAGGTCTTGTTTGGGAAAGAAGAAAAAAAAAGATGGCTTTTCATTATTTCTGTTTAGTTTCCAATACGATTTCCACAACTATTTTATCCTAGAGATCAATGGAATCTCTCTTTGTGTGGCTTTCAGTGGCCATGTTGTGCTCAGAGTTGCTGCAGCCTGCAGAAGAGAGCAGCCCCTGTGCAGTGCTGTCAATGCTGGATTGCTGCTGCTCCCTGTGCCTTGCTCTAAGTGAAAATAAAAATAATTTTCCGTTGAAATTATATCATTTTCCAGAGGTCATGCACTTTAGTTGGTGGAAGATGCGATCTATACTAAAAATAAGCATGGTGTGTCTCAGGCCTGATCCAGGTCTTAATGCTTTTTTCTTCTTTTTTTTTTATTTCTTCTTTTTTTTTTTTTTTCTTCTAATTCTGAAGACCAACATTCTCTAAGAAAAATGCCTTATTATCCTGCACACTTTATAAACACATACAGTGAAAGTAAGCAAATCCTAGGGAATGTACCATTTAATAGCCCAAAGAGATGAAAAGCAGAGGGTTGACAGCAGAAGGGAGTAAGTGACTTGCCTGAGGTGATCCTGATAGCCAGTGACAGAGGTGGATCTCCTGAGTCCTAGCCCAAGGCTATCTTTCCTCCATCATCTTGCTCTTCAACCCACAGTGCAGTATTTTTGGTGAGAGGTGAGTCAGATCCAAAGGGTATTGCTGGATCACTCCCAGTTAGGTGGATATGGAGGGTTAAGGACCTGACACACAGGGAGAAGGGCAAATAGCATATCTGATAGTTGTTCCATGAACAAGCATGGGAGAAATGAACTGTGTTCTTGAGGAAAACAAATATAATAAATTCTTAAAATGCACCTATCTTGGAATTAATATAGTGGCTGTTCTTATTTAAATCATTTTCTGTTGTACCCAGCTTCCTTTGTGGCAGTATTTCCCAGCTGTTTCTTGTTTAATTCTAAATATTCATGACATTAATTCTATTTAAGTCCTATGCTGTTATCTGAGACAAAATGTCAACATTTTATGACAAACTGCTGTATCCATTGCTTGGAGTGTCCCCGAGGAACCTGTTTGCTGTGGCTGACTATCAATCTCTGATGGAAAACCTGATTGACACCAATAAAAGCTTGGTAGTTCTCATTTCCCCATTTAAAATGATCCAAACAGCTCAATAGCCATCCAGGATCTTTAGACTGTTTTTAGCATGTGCATAATTCATCATCTCAATTATTGTGCTTTTTTAACTTCCAATTTTGGAATATCAGACCTTCTCCATCAGGTCAATAGAGCATCCAGTCCTCTGCCTTTACCCTTTCCTTTCTTGCTGCAATCACACAGGACCCCATTTTCCTTCTGGGCCCTGGAGAGGCATCTTTTCATCCTCTGAGCTTCCTGCCACAACCCTTTTCATGGGTTATTCTTTTTACTTGGCCCTATGAAGTGTAAGCTCCAGACCATCCAAGATCTGTCATACATGCAGAGGAAAACAAGTTGTTGCCTCCAGCCCCTTGATTCTGTTTTCAAAGTTAGCTCAACCCTCACTTAGCTGGTTTGGGGTTGTTGTTTTGTTGTTGTTGTTGTAATTTCTATTTCTGGCAGCAGTGAAGAAAGGGAAGAGACTCTCAGACCCCAGACTGTGAATATAATGCTGACAGTAAGAAAAAAACCATTTAAGAGGAATCTCTGTGAGATACTGAGGTCAAACTTTGGCCATCTGGCAGTTGGGAAGAGCCATGTGTGAAGGCACGGCAGGCACCTGCTGAAGGCAGAGCTGCAGCAGCAAAGTCTTCAAAGGTTTGCTGGCTGCTCTCAGCCATGGCGTGGGTTTCATTTGTAGCTTCTCTTATCCAGCACAATTTCTAAATGAGGATGGTTGCTTCACTTTAAGGACGTACAAATGACTTGCCCTCACCTGTCAAGCATGATCCTTGTATTTTACCAGGCCCATTATGAACGCAATCTTTCTGTCGGGAATTTGCATACCTCCTTTCTTGAAAAGTAATGACAGCAATTTCTTTCCCTCCGCTCACTTTCTGAGTGTCTCATTTAACAGCACCTGGGAAACCGACAGGCGCAGAGATGAGAAGTGAAAGAGAGCAGTTGATTAAATCATCATCAAGTCGGGCCTCAGAAAGTCAATTCTGCTTCCCGTCTGCAATGATATCCTTTTATCTTAAAGTAATGAGCTATGGCACTTTTGCATCCGGTAATGCGATAAGTTCTATTAGCATGTTCCATTTGCTTCACAAGCAAGGGCAAGTCATTTCAGTAAGCTCATATCACTGCAATCAAAGCAATTGGCTTCACAGGCAGAGAAGAAAGAGGAAAGGCTCAGGGTGATTTTTATGGATCACAACACAGTGTAAAAAATAGATTCTTGTATTATTTTAACCCGTAACATGCTTTGCTTCTTGTCAATCAAGGTGTTTTTATTTCATTAGCCTGTTAAGTACCTGGAAGACTCAAATTCCAAACAGAACTCATGAGCTAAGACCAGGAGTTCTGAAAAATAAGAATCTTTTCTTATGGGTAACACCCAGTAATGCAGCATCAGGCACTGACTTCATTAACCACTGATCAGTTTAAATCTTTCCTATTGACTTACTCCATCAGCACAAATGCCCATTTTTATTATTATTTACTATTATTTATTTTTTTGAACCCTGGAGAAGTGCTTGTGAGTCGTGAGGATGCTAAACATGACATTACACGCTGCAAATTGCCATCACTTGAGAGGGTGCTAAAAATAACACGAGAGCTGCATGTTGCCTGCAGCCAGCACGGCAGGTAAGGAGGCAGCAAATGTGCATCCCCAGCCCCAGGGGATGCATTTTTTCTTTATGGAGCCCTCAGGAGCTGAGGCAGAGACTTCACCCTTCAAATGCAACAGAGAATGAGTTCCTACAATCAGGAGATTGCTCTGTGTGTGTGGCTGGCAGTGCCTGGGGCCAGCTGGTCTGCTGGGATTTGGGTGCCTGACTGGTGGTGGGCACTTCCTGAGGGTGCTGAGCTGAGGAATGCATGGCATTGTTAGTTTTCCATCTGGAAAACACATGTAATCCTCCCCTGGCCCTGGTGGGAACATCATCCTGCTCTGGGGGTGGCTGGATGGGGCCTTGGGCAGGTGTGGGGTCACTGGGCACCAGGAGGAAGCTGCTGCAGTGGGACCTGGGGCACAGAAGGTGCAGTAGCCTCCAGCCCCCTTCCCAAGGAACAAAAGAAAATTCATTTCTTACAGGTTCCACGTGTCCCTTCAGTGACACAGAGCTGGGGCAGCCTGGCAGGGCAGGGGGTGGCAGCTCTGCCCCTGGCAGGTCCTGTGTCACCTCCCCAGCAGCCTCCCAGTGACACACAGCGCCCAGGCTGCCCCTGAGGGGACATCCCTGCAAGAACAGGGGGCAACACAGCAGAACCAAACCTCAGAACAGGACTTGGTTTTGGGGTCTTTCTGGAGGGAAATCCCCCCTTGGCTTTACAAGTTCCCTGCAGCCCACCAGGAATATTTGAGCCTCCCAGCAGGTGCCAAGGATATATCCATGCCCTAGAGAAATGTAAGGTGGATCATCCTTATCCTGGACAGAAATATAAACCAGAGTTTTCATTTTAATACTCAGCATATAATTCTTTCTTATCAGGCCATTGTTTTGTTGATGGCAGAGCTAAAAGGAACGACTAATTGTGTCATTTTATAATATAAAACAATCATAGAAGTCCTGGGAGGGAGGAATTAAACAGAATTGCAGCTGAAAAACATTCTGAATATTTTTCTTGTAAGGGGGCAATGATAACTTCAAATGTCCAAGACTGATACATTTCATCTGAAGTGAAGTAGTTTGGATAAAATGGAATTCAGATTAAAGGTCAACACTGCAATCTTTTGTCCAGACTTAGGTAATTTGTGTAAAATGGGACTTTCTGGTGAATAATCCATAATTTTAGCTTTTAAGAAAGCAGACCTTAAACTTCTCAGACCATCTCTGTTTCAGAGCCATCCCTTACAGTGAATTGCAGTGGGTAATGGTGAGGAATTGCTAAGCAGACTGTGATGTTTACCAATTTGTGAGATGCTATATATAATATATAAAATTCCTTGGCAAGGAGCTCCATGCTGAATGCTACTTGCAGCAAAGTCACAGATAGGAAGGAAAAAAGTGAAATTCTTGCTCTTGGTTTCTTTGTGACTCTGCTGGTCTCCATTTCACCAATTAGAAAATTGCCCATTTATTCCCTGCCTGTGTCTCCTTTCATCTAGATGTTTTTTTTTCTCCTTTTTTCTTGGAAGCAAAGGTCTAATTGTATAGCTAAAATACCATCTTTGCCCTTTCCAGGGCTGCCAGTTTGTCATTGGTGGAGAGATGGACAGGAATATTGTAAATGTCAGTGGGAACAGGCTGAGGTCTGGGTTTTCCCTCATTTTCTTCAGATTTCTTTTCAGCAGACAGATGAGTAGAATCACTTTGTTCAGCGCTGGCGTTGCAGCAGCTCTGACTCCTTTGGTGGCAATGATAAATGGCTCCAAGATATGAAATAGCTGTTCCAGCAAAGTCCATTGAGCAGAATAGAGAACAATGCCCTCCTCAATGTCATTGTACATGAGATATTCAATGATTGTCACTTTTTGCACAAGAATGTGTTCAATCAGCAAAGCACAGAGAAATCCGTGGTGTTGCTGCAGCCTGAATGAGCTGGCGAGGTGGCACAGACCTTTACTCAGCTTGATTTGGACCAGGCTCTCTCAAGTTATTAAAATGGGCTCAAATCAGAGGTGTCACCACATAGGGTGTCTGATTTTTGAAACGTGGCTTTGGGATCAGGCTCATTCTGCGGGTGCTGTGGGAGATGTGCTGTGCATTTTAACTTTCTCCACCTGGGACAGAGGACTGGGGAGGTGCAGCCAATCTTTAGCCTGATCTCCAGTTTCCCTTTTTTTTCTAAAAAAACACAGCAGGAATTATGCCTCAACTGGAAATTGGAAAGTTCTTTTTCCACTTGCCACTGCAGGTCTGTGTGTGCATGCCCTGTATTGCAGGGAATGCAGCTGCTGCAGCCACAGCCCAGGCTGGCTGCAGGGCTTCAGCAGGTGCAGGCTGGGGCAGAAAGAAGAGCTTTCTGCTTTGTTGGTACAGAGATCTCTTGAATTTGTAGGTCTTCTTCCTCACCTGGGCTTGATTTTAGGGATAATTATTTGAATCTTGACTGCATCACACGTATGAAAATGCAGGTTTTTGGGTCACTGACTGTGCTTAGCATTTCTGGAGCAGGAAGTTACAGAAATACTGCAAAATGAAACTTGAACACTTGGCACACGTGTGTATGTGTGTGTGTCAGGTGATGGGATGTCTGGTGGCTTTGGTTGTTTAAGGGGTTGGAACAGTTTCAGTGGTAACTGTGGCCACTTTGTGCAAATCACAGACAGTCTGGTCTCGTTATTACCCCAATTATACAGACATTAGGAGCACCCTTAGCACTTCCATATGTCCTGTAAGACTTTTATCAATGAAGATCATTTTGATTGAACTTTACTTGCTTTGAATTTTGTTGGTAGTCCCACAGGTCATTTGGGAAAACTGCTGAGTCCCTTCTGGCCAGTACAAGACTTTGAGAAGCACAAAATAGCCATTTTGCAGAGTCCTCCCACTGAGGAGCCTGTGATCTGAGGAGCTCTCACAGCCTTTGGGACCATGTGCATGTGAAAGTTTGGCCATCCAGGGGGCCATGGGTGCTCAGCAGTTCTGCCCATCTGGACTTCACTTCTGTGCCCAGCATGAGCTGAGGGCTGGCCAGGGGGCTGTGTAGAGCAAATTTGGCAATTTGGCTCTGGGCTCATCTCAAGCCTGGCCTGGGGTGGCTGTAATCAGTCACAGCTTGTGTTCAGAGTGGAGACAGTAAGTGCCTTGAGCCTGAGAATCAGAGCAAGAAGCCTCTGTTTGTTCAGGTGTAAAATGTGTCTGCAGCCTCCTTGTCCTGATTTGCCACATTATCACTCTCAGCTTCCAGTGAAGCTAGTGGCAGTTATCCAAAAATCAGGTCATGCTATCTCTGAACGATATTTTGGATTCCCAGTTATTTGCAGAATATTCCAAGGCAGCCTGTGCACAGAGCCATGGTTTCCTGACAAAAGACATGGGGAGAGCACTGAAAAATGAGCTTTTTGTAATAGACACGGAATACTGAAATGCAGCCCAAAGCAGAAGGCCAGTACAAAGTATTTCCATTGCTTCAACTCCAAAACAGTCTGGTGCTCTGAGAACCACAAAGCACTTAAATCATTTTACTTCTTCCTGTGGCCCTGGGAGGTAGGGAAATGCTGGAGGAATTGAGGAATTGAGCGAGCAGTGCAGACTCGAGCCTTCAAATTGACCAGTAATTCTGAATAATCAACTTCACGGTTGTCAGCTTCGGTTTCCAAAATGTGCTCTCCAGCCGTGGGCAGCAGTGAGGGCTGCAGGAGATGGAAACACCTTGTGCTCCAAGCACCTCTGGGGAGAACTTGCATCCAGAAATGTAAATGAGCACATCAGAGCACGGGTGGCTGCGTGTGAGCGCGGTGCCTGGGCTGACCCTCGGGCACAGGGACAGCACGCCGTGGCTCCAGTTCTGTTTCCAGCAGCAAACATCTCTCTTCTCCCTTTTTGGCATTGCCCCTGCACACGAGCTGCCTGATGGGCGGGTGTGCAGGGTGTGCCAGTGCAGAGTGTGTCCTGCACACACACACACACACACAGATGTGCTGCACAGACAACACCAGAGCAGTGCTTAGAGCCCTTCCATCCTCTCCCTCCTTTTTTTCCTTGCATCCAGCTGCTCCTTATAGCGGTGCCATTGGCCCAGGACACCCTGCTGGACAGTGGGTTCTCCCCTGTGCGGTGACAGGGCAGGAGCTGCCCCAGAGCCAGGCTGGCCAAACGTCAGGGAGCCGTTTGCTGAGTGCATTTATTGCCTTTGCATAATTTATGAGCTGGAGGGCTCTGCCCACCATCGCTCTCTGCCAGCGGCTGGCACGGAGGGCTCCGGAGGCCGGAGCTGTAAATTGGACTCGGCTCCTGCCGAGCTCCCAGCAAAGTCCTTGGGCCAGTGTGGGAATTCAGTGGCAGGAGTGGCAGTGTTTGCTCCCAGTGCAAAGGTGCAGCAGAGGCAGTTTTGGCAGGCACGGAGCTGTCACTCACTGGGCACGCCGGGGAGGCAGCAGGAGCGCGTTTAATCGGCTTGGCACCCGCGCCGCTGCCAGCACGGACACCGGGAGGGCTCGGGCCTTGGCCATATGCTTAGCTCTGGAGACAAGGTGCTGCTGGGTACAGAAGTAATTATTTGATGTGGAATTAAGCGGACCTTGAAATTAGAACTGGACTGTGGGAGGGCAGGAGGCTTGGAGGTTTTTTAACACTTTGGTGGAAACGGCCTCCCGCCGACTGCGCTCTGCAGAAGCACTCGGCTGTGGGGAGCTATGCTGTTGGCAAATTCAGATGTCAGTGCTGGCAAGTTCCCTTCTCCCCAGGTACCTCCACGCTGCAGGGAACACAAAAACCCTGAGCTTTTCCAAGCTTATGAGTCGGTAAAAACTACAGCAGAGGAGAGATTCTTTAAATCAGACCAAAACTGGGGTAAAGGAGAGGCTGCAGAATGCTCCGAGCACAGCTGGGGCACAGGACACCTCATGTGCCTGGCACCTTGGAACCCTCTGAACCCTGCTGCTCAAAGGGAACTGCTCTTGCCTGCTTAGACCTTTTGCCCCCTTTATTTTCACTTTTGGGTTCAGTCTCATCAAGACTTGGACTTTGCCTGGAGAGCGGGCAGAGACACAAACAAATGGAGCAATTTCTCCTTTGCTCCCTGGCTTGAAACACACAGGAGGTGTGATAATGGATCCTGGGGAGCTCATGGTGAGGGAACTCCTGGCTCTGACCATCCAGGGGGAGAGGGTGACAGAGCCCAAAAGCTGAATTTTTACAATAGCTGTGGAGCAGAAATAGTAAATGGAAAATCCTTGTGACATTCATGCTTGTGACATGCTCTGTGATCTTGGGGATGTCTTGTGCAGGGCCAGGAGTTGGACTGGATGATCCTCATGAATCCCTTCCAGCACTGGAGGTTCTCTGATTCTGTGCCATGATTTTCGTGGATTAAAATCCATGGGCAAGTTTGCTTTTTTTTGTAAATGCAGGGCCTTGCTCACCTTCATACCAAAATCTCATACAGGCAGTCCCGTTGAAGTCAAAATGCATTGTATTTATGGGGCAAGGTAGGAGTGCTTTCTATCAATGCCATGCTGCTCTGGAAATGTTTTCCTTTTGTCAGTTAAGTGGACTCTCCATTAATTCCAGCATCATGTGAGGTTTTCAAAATTAAAGCTAAAATTGCCCCCTGTCTTCATGTTTCTTCTCATTTGTTTGTTACCAGAGCAAATACTCTGGGATTAAATAGGTGCAACTAGTGCTATTTCAATCACTTCCGTTATTAAATAAATTTCACTTCCTTTTCTATTTGGAATCAGCTGCAAGGAGATTGTAATTTCATCTAATCTTTCCTTCATTTAAAATTAGTTGAAAAATACCTAGAAATAGTTCTTAGCTCTAATTTGTTAGTATGTAGCTCAGTGGTGTAGGGAAGGCACCTTTTGACTCCCTGTACTGATGAAGACAAGGGAAAAGCCAGTGAAACAGAAAAGTTATAATTAAACAACAGACATAAGATGAGTTGATTTGTGCAAATCAAATGTGTGTATTTGTGGGAGTATTTGGCTCTCTCTGTTCCTATTCCACTGTATAGTTAACCTTTGGAATGCACAAAATGGAACTAATTTCAAAGCAATTTGGTTGTCTTACAAAAATACTCTAAGATGCAATAAACATGATATAAATACATAAAGAGCTTAACTGAGTGCTGTAAGAACCTGACAGGCAGCTGGTCCTCAGGCAGGAAAGCCTGGGTCTCCTGCTTGGTGATGTTTTCCTTGGAAATGTTTGCCATGAGATCTGCAGAGGTGTGAGTTCAATCTTGAGAGATACAGACAATTCACCCTCCAGGACCTACAGCTGTAGACAGAAACGAAACAAACCCACAGGAGGAGGTGCAGGTACCCAGGATTTGGTGGGAGGGATCAAACCTGTGAGTTCCAGGACCCTTAGAGTCCTGCTCCCAGCACAGCTTTTGTAGTTCCAGCAAATGCAAGCGTGGTTTGGGTTCTGGTGCTTGTCTCTAAGAAACATTGAGTCATCTAGTCCTGCTCTACTCCTACAATAGCAAAACTTATTGAAGAGTTGAGCAATGGCACTGGATAAATAGCAAGACTCTCTAGAATTACCATTCAGCATTTTGTAAAATTGTGATATCTGGGCTATCCCAGAGAACCTCAGGGAATCAGTGACTATGGCACGTTCTTGCTTCCCTGATCTCTGGATTCTTTAGTTCAGCAGCCATGAGCAAAGGCACAGGGTGCCCTTTCCATCTGCTCCTGGAGAACAGCAGCCTTGCAAATGCTGCTCTTTGTGCTGGGCAGACCTGAGCATCTCCATGGAGCCCCTGGAGCTGAAGGACTGGCAGGCAGCATGAGGAACACTCTTCATCCAAAGAAAACACACCAGCCCTCTAAGACTGTTTTTCTTCTTCCCTGATCCAGTTTTGAAGTCTGAACCACCAGCTTCTATGCCCCTGAGCAGAACTGACAGAGGGCCTTGCAAATGGCCTGTGGTGTCTGCAGGGCAGGTTTTTCATCATTCAAACACAAAAATGTAACCCCTGCAAGAGCAGTGGGGGAAATTTCCTCCCATACAGTAACTAAACTTGTTCCTAAAGGTGCCAGATGTGATGCCCAACATTTATGAATCCATTTATCACCCATCTTGTTCACAGAAATATTTATCCTTTTTTTTTTTGCTGTAGCAAGTTTCTCTTACCTGTGCTTTTTCTCTTTTTGTGTTTCAGTGTGACAGCGACAGTGATCAAGAAGAAAAGGTAAGAAAGAAAATCAGTATGGGAGCAAAACTAATTTATTGGATTCCCTTATTTCTCTTAATCTATTACTTATTCAAGGTTTCTTCTTGGACTAATCTAAAGCATCTCTATACAAAGAAAATTTCTGTCTCTAATTTAATTTTGGGATAGGCCTCCAAGGAAAGAGAATTCTAATGAATATTTTGGAGGCTGCACAGTCTATCTTAAAGCATAATGATGCCATGGTCTGTGTGGGTTGTTTATGAACACCACCAACCTTTTCCATGGCTACACTTCCCCTTGGAAGTTGTAGCAGCAACTGAGTCTGTTGGAACCCTCACATTTGCACTTTTTAACAGTTATTTAACCACTGTTAGTGCCTGCTGTGCTTCTCTGCAGGCAAGGGCCTGAAAATTCCAACTGAGGTGTTGTGGTTGATATATCTGTTTTTTAGAAATAACATTTGGAAAATGTACATTAAGTCAAGTAACACAACTTGCTGATCACTGTCTCCATGATTTTGAGTTTCTAAGTGGGAAAGAGGAAAAAAATAATGCTGAAAGAGTCAGGCAATGGAATCTAATGCTGCTTATTGCTTAGAAGACTAATAGCAATGAAGAACTGGTATCCATACTGATGAATATTTTCATCCATTATTTTATGTTGTGAACGGACTAACCTTCTTTCTCTGGCAAAACTGAAATAATCATCACAGAAAAACTGGTCTAATTTCTTTATTTCCAGGTTGGGTTTTGTGATTTTTATTTGTGTGTTGACTCCTAAGTGATGTTTTGATAATGTAATCACTTTTGCCTCCTCTTTCCCTGGATAAATTGGGGGATGGAAGTCAGGGGAGGGCAAAGTAATGTCAGAAAATATTGTTCCTGTAATAATGTTGAACTGGTTAGGGTTTCATGAGTGGTTCTGTTAACCAGCTCCAAGGCAGGCCAAGAAGAGGAGAGATGACCATGCTGGTGTGCAGCTTATCCAACAGCCAAGTGCAAATATTGTGTAAAATCCAGAGGGAAACAAGGGGTACAAAAATCACCTTCCATGAATTTAATCAGTTTTTACAGGGTTTGTGTAACAGGAAAGCCAAGGAAATTCTCAAACCATTCTGTATGTAACTTCCAAAGCTTTGCCCTTCAGCTCTTTTCCCAAGTAGAGGATTTTTTTCCTCATGTTTCTTAATAATTTGCTAACTATGTTAAAGAACTGCTGTTTACTTTGAAATGCAATGATTTTCCTTGCATAAGGGAACTAATCACTGGAGTTAATCAGTGTGACAACAGAAAGGGGAGGTTTTGTTGGGTTTTTGCACAGAATATTAACCTGCACTTTTCAATATGAATTTTTAATGCATTACCATTACATTCCATCCTGCAAAGTGATTATTCATTTTCAGGATGTTCCTTATGCAGGGGAAGATGATAAACTGAATTTCAGCTTCTATGTTTATGGCACCCAGAACTAAAAGTGTAATTTCCTGTCACTGCAGCATTTATAGAGATGAACCTCTGCCTGTTTCACTGAATTTTTCTCTTGCAGCACTCCTGTATAAAAAGGCAGAGGCTGCTTTTGGGGATGGAGGGAGGGTGCTGATTCGGGATGGTTTCCAAAGCACAGTACAAGGGAGACTCAAGGCTGTACCTCACACAGGATATCCCAGTACTTGTGTGGGCAGGATTTTAAATCCAGATGTGTAGTTCATCTGTATTTTGTCTTCCCCGTAATAAAATGAGATTAAGTGCAGACCCAAATATCCCTAAAAATTGAGTGCTTTTCAAATGTCAGAACCAGAGCCATCTTTGAGCTCTCCAGCACAGGCCCAGTTCTGAGAGATGACTGCTCACCCTGGCATATTTATTCAGGCTGTGCTGGCAGCCCAGGCAAAGATCTAAAGGCCTTGTTCTGCTGTTAATTTGAATTCAGCATATGTAGCCTGTTATAAAATGCGAGACATCATCATTTGAGCAGGTCAAGCATATTCAGATGAAGACAAATGGTGCTTATTTGATTTTCTTAAAATCAGGAAATGAAAAAAGCGCTCTCTGGAGAAATCATGTTCTGCCTGACTTAGATGATAGAGCAAGGCATGTACCCCAGATAAGAGCAGGCGCTGGTGGCTGGGTTTTATCTCTGAAGGACGGTGGGGACTGTCAGCTCGCTGACATGTGCATTATCCATGTCATTTTAAACAAAGTGACCTGTGGAAAAGTGCACTCTGCCGTGACGTGATAATGGGCTGTTGGATGACAGGTAAAGTACACACTATAAAGGAGGCTGTGCGTTATTCCTTTGTTTAACTGACAAGTAGAAACTTCTTTTCTTCAGACAGGCAGGATCTTTTAGATCTCCTTTCAATAGGACCCAGAAGATTTTTTTTTTTTTTTTTTTTTTTTGAATTCCTGTTTTAAATAAAATAACATTTTTTAGGGCAGAAAGTTCCTGCGAGCACGCAGCACTGGGAGAAGCGAGGATGGTGGATCCTCTCCAAGGGAGCATTTCATCAGTAGTGCCCAACATCCTCAGTTTTCATTGATAACCAGGAGAGCTGGGGGTGCTCAGCAGGACTAGAGGTTTGAAGATCATTTACCCAAATGCCTTATATCATGATGATATTGGCCTCCAGCTGTGGAGCTGTTCTAGCAGTGAATTGACAAATTGCTCTTGGTTGGGCCTCGCTCAGTGTGTTCTGAGGATTGTGGAGTGGTGCCCCTCCCACCAGGCACAGCTTGGCCTGAAATGTTTCTGGGAAGAGGAGATCTGCTTTCCTTTAGGACTCTCTCTTGCAGATTTTGATGCCCTGTTGTGTACAGAATATGGGGTTAATTGCTGCAGAGCAGTTCTGTACTCGCCCTTCAGAAAATGCAAAGGAAGCAATTTTGCTTCATTTAGGATTTTTGAGGGCAAACCCCCACTGCTCCTCCATAGGAGATCCACAACAGGTAGAAGGAATGGATATAGGTGCATACTTCTGCTAGAATAAATAAAACCAGATAGGCCAGAGCCTTAGAATGAAATATGGCAGATCAGTATCAGGAAAGGCGTGTGACAGGTGGAAGGGCTGAAGGATGGGCTGGTTCAAGCTTGCCTGGATGGGCAATGGAGAATGAAGGCAGGAGCAGGGCCTGGGAGCCTGAGGAGCAGCTGGATGGGGAGGGGTGGCAGTGGGAAGGCAGTGTCTCAGCCTGGGCCTTTCCCCTGGCTTGGATCCGTGCCTGTCTGGCTGTGTAAATCACAGCTGATACCTGATCTCTGTTAGGTGCTGCCTGTGCCTCCAATCCACCTTCCCCAGCCTTTAATTGGGAGCCAGCAGAGTCACTTTCTGTCTGTATCTGCCCTCAAAGGAGACGTTTCTCCTGAGGTTTCTGGGGAAGAAGAAACAAGGATATTTAATTGAAACAATGATGCAGCCCCTGCTTAGCCCTGCTGTAGCTAAGGCTGTGTCAGCATCTCAATTTTAAATGACATATTTTGGGTGGATAATTTGTCTATTTATATAGATTCATGCTCCTTCACTTCAGTTTGACACACAGGACTGGACTGGAGCACTCAAAGTAGACATTTCATCCTCCTGTTGCTGAAAAGCCTGAAGAGGTAACAGGCATGTCTGTAGAGGGAGAATATATTTGGAAGACTTGCATCAGAGTGAGAAGCTCTAATTCTTAGAGAGATGTCATTTTCCATCCTGGGATCCTTTCAGCAAGTGCCACTGGGATTTCTTACTGAATCAGAAAAAAGTCTGGATCCCAGGGGAGCTCCGATTTTCTCCATTAAAAAGTCTGTCAGTCTTACTCTTTGAGCAGGTCTCCAGAGCTGGTAATCTAAAATTAGGGCAAGCTATTGCACAGCTGACAAATTTAAGTGCAACTGTGTTATCTTTTGATAGCTCGATACAATCTTTAAAATTATACCCGTGGTAATTAATACAGTATTAAAAACATAAGTACAAACACAAGGTTTGTCTTCTGGAAATCACAGGAAATCTTGTTTGGAAAAGACATACAAAGAGCTCTTATAAGGAAGTCAGGTGCTAAAGATGAAGTAAGAAATGAGGTCCTGTTTTATTCTCCATCCCCACCATCTCCTCTCACCACTCTGTTTAATTTTAAAAGTAAAGGCTCAATCTGAGGCACTTCAGTGATTTTTCACTTCTCCAGAAAATACTTCCTTGATAGGGGAGCTGCTTTGCAGTGCTCACAGAGCAGGGCTGCTGCTGGCTGGACTTTGATGGGATGTGCAGGCTGAAAACACATCCCTGTTGCTGCCTTAGTCCTGTGTTTACCTCAGGGGTAGCCGAGCAGTTCAGGAGGCTCCTGAATCCCACTGGAATGAGATCTCCCAGGGCCCAGCAGTGCCTGGCTGCCCCTGGCTGCAGCCCAAGTGTCCCTGCTGGGCTGGGCTGGGCTGGTGCCCCTGGTGCAGGGTGGGGAGGGAGGACAGAGCTCAGCCAAACCAGTGGTTAAATTTGCCAGGTGCTGGCATCTGTTCAGAGGGAGAGAGTAACAAAGGGAAGGGACTGGGATTAGGATGAGTGGCTGCTGTGCTTGCCAAGGAGCCTGTGCTTGTGGGACTGTGTTGCTTCATTGTTTTTCTCTTTGAAAGAAAAATTTCTTCTTTGAAGAGAAAAGTACTGTGCCATTAAAAGCACTAAGAGAGCTGAAGAATGATCTTTCTTGAATGAGATTACTTTTAATGATAATGCTGATACATCTGATAGCATTAAATCAGGTACAAACCAAAGAGCAGCATGGGAAATACCATAAATGCTATGCCCAGGTAAAAGGGGTGGCTATCAGTGTGTATCTGCACCAAAGCATTCACACCTGCACCCTCTCTATGTTTCTGCAGCACTTTTGGCCAATTATTTTGTGTGTGGACTTTGGAGAGACGTTTTGGAGTAGCATTTTGGGAGATGTGTGTCTCCCAGTTTATTGCACAAGCTGCATTTTAGTCTTTGGGGGTTAAATAACCACACAAAAGTGTTTATATGTTTGTGTGTTTGTTTGTAGTTCTTTCCAACTTTGCAAACTCACCTGATTGAAGTAGTAATAAATACTCTGATAAACCCAAGAGGAACTTGGGAAGGACCTGGTATAACCATGTCAGTCCATGGACATGGTTAAATGCTGGATAAATTCAGAGTTTGTTGGTCATGAGCGTCAGGAGGAGTCTCCTCCTGCCCTGCAGACCTGGAATGTCTCTGCTGAAAGCACAGAGCATCCTGCTGAGCTGGGGCAGAGCTGCTCCATCTCCTCTTCACTCCAAAGCATGTGAAGGACACAGCAAATTGTCCTTCCCAGGGGAACAGGAAGACCCCAGGGCAACCCCCACCACTAACTGTGCTGGAAAATAGAAGGCCAGAGTGGGCAGCTGCTTTGCACAGGGCTGTGTTCTCTGTGTTCTGTAAAAGCTTTCTCATAAATGGATTAAGTGGTGGTGAAATTGCTTTATGCCATCTTATATAAAAGTGTAATATATATTACATTTTTAAGCAGGTGCAATCCACTCTTATGGGGGCAGTTGCATCAGTTTGGGATGTTTTCAGTAGGGTGCTTGGAAGCAAAACTGTATTTGGGATTTTTTTTTTCTCATTTCTGGGAGGAATGAGGGAAGGAAGAGTTTGGGTAGGAAGGAGGGAAGGAAGCACTTCAAGAGGAAAACATTCCCCTGATGGTGCCAGGGCTGTGGCAGAGAGACAGCTGGGAGCCAGCTACATTTAAACCAACAGAGCCATGCAATAATATCCCTACTCTTCTTATGGTCTAAAACTCTGCCAGGCTTCCCATTTGGTGTTTATGCACTGCTGGAGTCTAAATAATAAATTACAATTTACCTAGTCTGAAAAACTTTAGGCATAGAGGGAACTCTGAGCATGTATTGAGCTGTTGAAAGAAGGGCCTGCCATCAGAGTTGGATTTTTGTTGGTTTTTTTTTTTTTCATCTCATTCTTCACAATTCCCAGCCATAGGTGGAGGTAGAGGAAGATGGGGGTTAGTTTTTCAGAGGAAAAACTAACATTTTTCAGAGGAAAAACTAATATTGTAAAAAAACATCAAAATGCAAACTGTGTCATCTTCAGTCTAGTAAGAAGAAGAAAGAAATTGGTGTGTGGCCTCAGGTTGTGTGAGATGTTCATGTTTCTCCCAGCCAGGGAACAGCAAGGCACCACTGGAGGAGAGCTCCTGAAGGGGGACTGGCTGCAATTTGGGCTTTCATTGGGGGCTGGGGGGGGATCCTGCCCTCCCCAGATCAGACCTCTCTGCTTCTGTGGGACAGGCTGGGCTGGTCATTAAGGCTGAGAAGCTGTCAGGAGGCCATTCAGCCCCTCTTTGCTCCAGGAAGGGCAAAGCATTGCTCACGAGGGAGAAAACTCCTCGGATGGGGTGGGTACCAACCACCACATTTGGCAAACGAGGGGAAACAGTGGCTGAGAACCCAATTTTCATCAATTACTTCGGGTCGTGGGATACTGCTGTCTGGCTGTTTGGCATGTATTTATTTTGGCTGAGGGTAGGATTAGAGAAATCATTCCTCAGTATTATTCCAAAAAGCTCTTTCTGCGAAGCCGGGATGTTTCCCACAAGGGCGATTTACGCCGCGTATTTGTACAGGTGTTGTCTTTTTAGCTCTGCAAAACGCAGCACCTTAAACTTGCCCCAGGGGTGAAAGATCACCCAGCCTTTCTAATGCCGGCAATCGGGAAGTATTTCTTACTGTTTAAGGCCCATTAGGAGGGAAGATAAGGCTCCTTTTTTATTCATTTGATGTGCCTCACAGAGGGCCCCCGCAGTCGGAGTGGCAATAACGCGAGCTGAGCGCGTTTGCCGTGAAGGATGCTGCGTTTGGCCGCGCTTGTCCCGTCCTTTGTCAGCGCTGTCACAGGGAACGTGTGCTCCTGTGCTCCTGTGCTCCTGTCCTCTCCCCCCGCCCCGCTCCCCCGCTCCCCTTCCCTTTTTTTTTTTTTTTTTTTTTTTTTTTTTTTTTTTTTTTTTTTGTACCCATTTTCGCCTAGAAAAATTTGTATTTACTTTGGGAGCGTAATTTGTTCCTCCTGGATAATGTGACCCTTAGCGGAGCTGGATCATGGGTTAGTTGAAGTGATATTTTCCGCTAATGGTAGTCGTACATCATTGCTGTCAGCTCGGGTTAGGAGGCAAGCACATTACAGCTCCATTTTACCTCTGCAGGCATCTGGGATTATTTGCCATAACTGAGTATGACATGACCACACTACAGAGTGCATTAAAATTTTACTAGCTGCTCAGGCAAGTTCCTTGGCTCCAGCCTGCCTCCAGGCAGCCGCAGTGATGGATACCTCCGAGGTCCTGACTTGCTGCACCAAGGATACTCAATGTCAATGGCCCAAACAGGTTTTGCTCTCCCCAGGGCTTGAGCCCAGCTCCTGGCAGTGAGTAAACAGGGCAGAGCTGGAGCAGGGAGGGCAGGTTGGCACCAGTGCCCCTCCCAGGGTCCCCGGCGCCTTGGGAGCCCCAGCAGTGTCACATCAGTGTCTTGAGACACTGCTCGGCCATCAGGGCTTAAAAAGTATCATTTGCAGGCTGTCTTGTGGGGATGGAAATAAAACCATTGCCTGGAAATTCAAACTGGTAGCAAAAAGCAGCAGGGGCTGTGGAATGGTACGGGTTAAACGTGTGACAGGCGTGGAGCACGGTGCACGGCCAGTATGGAACATGCAACTGCAGCAAATACTGATGTTTGGAGTCTATGCTCATGTTGCACTCGATTTTCTGCTCTGTGCATATGTGCAGAGTCATATTTACATCTGTAGCAGCACAAGCCTAGGCCCAGTACTTTAATTTTTATATTATTTTTGTATAAGCAGTTACTGTACTCATACACGACCTTAGAATACCAGCCATAGCTTATCTGCATGCATATTATTTTGCAGCATGTGTTTTCATGTAGACACATGCCTGCTATGAAAATCAACGTTGCTTTCATTGAGCATATCTGTTTATATAGATGTGCATTATTTGCAATGTGTCTGTTTATGTATATTGACACTCCAAATTAGAGGTGTAGCTATACAGAGAAATGTGTGCTGAGGAAACTTGGGGGAGAGGTTAAATTGAACATAGCAATGGTTTTAAATGCTTCTTTAAAAAGCATAATATATACCCTATGATAATTTTATTGCAGCCTCCTGGTGGTTTTATAAATATCTACAACACACGTCTGTGCTGCCCACAAGCTCTCCTCCCCACAGCAGCACTAATAATCTCTAATAATTTCAGGCTAAAGGTGCATAATTACAGAGCATGCTTCTGTAAGGTGAGCAGAGATTGTGTGTGTTTGAAATCCTCCAAGTCGGTCTTCTCTGTCCTCACTCTGTTGTTCTGTGAATTAGCAGAGGGAGGAAGAATGGAGAAACTTCAGGTTCGTTTGTTTATCTTTTCTGTTTTCTCTTTTCAAGCGTTTAATTGCATTTGTATTCACTGTGAGATGAGAAGAGGGATAGGGGTGAGCAGTTTGTTGTCAGGGGAAGATTTTCTGGGCTCACAGAGTCATGGAATGGTTTATATTGGAAGGGGCCTTAAAAATCATCCCATCCCAACTCCAGAGCATCCCTGAATCCCCACCTTCCCCTGTTCAATCCTGCCACCCAAGGTGCATTCCACTTTTTCTGAAGTGTCCCAGGCCAAGTTGGACAGGACTTGGAGCAGCCTGGGATAGTGGAAGGTGTCCCTGCCATGGCAGGGGGTGCAATGGGATGAGCTTTAAGGTCCCTTCCAGCCCAAACCTTTGTTTCTGTGATCTGGGGCTGGGTTTCAGGATGTGATACTGATTTGCAGGGATATATTTTTTTTTTTTTTTTGGTATAACACATTCCTGGCAATAAATATTCCCATCCTAATTGTAACACTCAGAGCCAAACTTTATTATGCCCAAGAGTTTTACCTGTGCCTGGATTGTAGGATTTGATTCTTGGTAGGGGAGGAGAGGAGAAGAGATTAAAGATTAAAGCTGGTGATGTGCTCAGTGCTGTACAAGACAGAGAAGAGACACTTTCAGACGTCTCTAAGGATAACATGCAAATTCCTAAAGCCTTCCCAGCAGCTTAAATCACAGTAAGAAAGACATTCCAAATGATAGATAGTTTTGCTTGTTCACTTCATAGTGTTACATCTTCTTTTTCATATGTAGCAAAACTTTTATCAAAGTGCTTCCATGAAGGGTGTACGTGGGAACGCCAGGCAAGATTTCACTTTCAGGTGCCACTGGCACAGAGTGAGGGAAATCACAGAGTGCTTTTCTGATCTTGCAAGTTGTGATTTCAACTCAGGGGAGGTGTGTGTCTGTGTCTGCACACAGTGCATGTGCCCACATGCTCTCTCTGTCCTGAAAGATGAGCATTTCAAACTTAAATTAGAATGTTTGAACCAAAATCTCTTAGCAGATTGAGCAGTTGTGTCTGTTATTTTGCACAGGTGTCTGTGCATCTTCCACACAAAAGTAAGATGAAAGGAAATCTGTGTCCTGGAAGGTGCTGGCCCAGTGCTTGTGATCACCACACCCCCATGGAGCTGCTGTTGGTTAGGTCTGAGCTTTGGAGGTGTGTTAATGGTATTGATGAATGGGGACCCATGATCTCTGTGTGTGCAGACAGACAGAAATTCAGTCTGTGGATCTTGGAGTTTGGCCATGGCCAAACATATCTGGGTTACACAAAGTGTTCTTTAAGGATATATGTTATTCAAGCATAATATTCATTTACACTTTATGCTCTTGAACAACATCTGTTTTTCATAGCAAATCAGGTTTTATAATCATGTATGAGGCGTGCTCCCCATTCCTGAATGTCTGTTCTCACTTTTCCTTGAAAAGAAAAAGGCTTGGGATTGAGAACTGAGAAGGTGAGACATTTCTTTGGAGGTTTCTTTAGAAATAGAAGAAAAAAAAAATATATAGAACAAAGTTATGGCAGTTATTTCATGGTTTTAATAGTCTTGGAGGCCACAACACATGTAACCGTCTCAGGTTTCTCACAAACATATCCAAGGACAGGCTGAAAACAAGGAGACAGGAAATTAAATGCATGCACTGATGAATTGAGAAGGATTCCAGTGAGGACCGTGCTGGTTCTCTAAATACTTCTCTCCATGTGGCTCAGGCAGGGTACTGTGGACCTGGAAGTGGTATAACACAGCTACCGTGTCTCTTGGATTCCAGAAATTCCCCAAGCAGGGCAGAAGTCAAGAGAATAACAGGTGGCTTGAATTAGGGTTGGGCCTGCAGGTACCAGCAGAGTAAAGATCACTCTGGGCTTTCATCTTCCTGTTAATCCAGGGCAGGTTTGGCAGAGCCTCTCCTCCCCTCCTCCTTCATGGCATTGCCAGCCAAGGGAGCCCCTTCTCCCAAAGTCTCTGCCTGCTCTGTCACCCTGCAGTGAACCCCTGGGTTCTTTGTTGGAAGGAGGTGGCTCTGGGGTAGAGGAGGCAGAGATGTTCCCAGAGTCAGGGGGTGGGGGGTTTTAGAAAAGCAGGATGTGCAGGAGTGCCTGACCCTGCCTGGTGTTGGTGGGGAGCTCCATCAATGTGCTGGAAGCATCTCAGAAGGGCACCACACAGGAAAACAAGAAAGGCTCAGAACAAGTTTATCTGACAACTGGAGGGCTCTCCCAGGCTCCCAGTGTGGGCACACTCTGATGTGGCCACTGGGCTGCACACTGGGAGCTGCTGGGGAGCTGGGAGTGGGGAAGAATTGGCTGGAGGTGAACCTGAGGTGCTTTGCTTTGGAAATGAGGGTCAGCCTGTGTGCACTGACTCCTGCAAGCCTTTCTGTGACCTCTGTGCAAAGTCTGGGGTCACTTGCAGGCTTCACCAAGCTACCTGGTTTGTCGTTTTCTTTTAGTAGGAAACACCAAGAAGAGCTTTAAAAATGTTTCATGTTTCAATTTTTAAAGTGCCTTTAAAAATTGCCTGGGCTTTCTGATTCATGCTGATCTCCATCCTGAAAATGCACCACTGAATTTCTGGGCTTTGCAGGCTGCCTCAACATCCCATTTCAGCTGACTCTGGACAGGCAGACAATATTAAACAAGGTTGTTCATTCATAACAAAAGCATCCTAATTGAGTTACGTTATTACATTAACTGTAGCAATCAGATTGAACCAAATCACTGAGCGATAATGTCATTTTCCAGGATATCATTTGTAGGAACCAGTTGTCCTGTAAGATGCAATAACTCACTTAATCCTGTGGAGCTGATGGTGACTTATGTATCATATCAAATTCCTTACTTTCAGGGAAAAACTGAGCAGTTAATGCATGGCTGTGAATGTGCAAGTGATGAATTTATAGAGAAACATTTAGCAGATCCTAGACAAACTGAAGAATGAGTGATAGTCTATAATAATCTCAGAGAAAGGGGCTGTTCTAGGAACGGGTAAGACATGAAACATTTTCAAACTGTGAACTTCTGCCAACACATGGGTGGTACAGTTTGTTTCCAGGGGCTGATGGATGCCTGCTTTATTGGCTCAGAGCTGCCCATTGAGCACAAATTCTCAGCCAAAGACTGGGAAGGAGGATAGAGGTGAATTTTGGACTGTACATGCCAAATGTTTACAAGTAACCTCATTTAGAAAACTTGGTTTCTGATGGCATTTTTATGTGATGCCAAGGCACTGCTGGGGATTCCTGTTAATGCATTTAGAGGTTTTTTGTTTGGTTAGTTGGTTGGGCTTGCAAAATCATGATGAGGAGAGGAAATGAGGAGAGGTGTCAGAGCAGAGGGATAAGAGGTGGGACAGGCCAGGGTCAGCCCCACTGAGGTGCCCCTGGGTGGACAGCACTAGGAACCATCCAGGGATGGTTCATGTGTTTCTCCTCCTGTGCCCTGCTTTGTTCCTGGCCTGCACAAGCATTTAAACATTTAAACTCCCAGTAACTGGGTTTGCCTGAGGCATTGATAGGAGCTCAGTGCAGCAGCCTGTGAGTGTGTTCCTTCCTTGTGGTGTCCCTGGTTCAGGAAACCTCGTGGCTGCAGCTCTGTCAGTCACAGAGCGAGGACTGCTCATCACCTCACACTCCTGAGTCCTGCTGCCCAGCCTAGCTGCTCATGGGAGCTGAGAGCCCTGTGTGAAACCCCTGCAGCCCCTGCAGTGCCCCGAGCTGAGGAGCTGGAAGTGCTGCCAGCCCTGTGCAGTGCAGCCCCTGCTCTTGGTGTCGCTCCCAGGGTCACTTTGCTGGTGTGAGATACTCTCCCTCACCCACCCCCTGGGCTGCTGTGGCTGGCTCAGCTTCCTTGGAGGCTTTGGAGGAATATCTCAGGGAAACAGGGTAAAAGATTCCAAAAGAGGCTCTCACCCCCTGGGATCAGTCCAAGGCTTTATTCTCAAAGGGTTCCAGGGCAGAGAGAGAGAACAAGGAAGAAACAGGACTTTATCTGGTCTCTGGCTCAGGAAAGATAACTGGACCTGAGCCAACAGGGTCAAGATAGGAAGGAAGGGTCAAACTGCATGGTCACAGGCTTCAGGGGGTTCTGGGGGAAAAACCATTCCCCAGAGGAATCCAACCCTGGTGTGCCAGAGCCCCCAGCAGGGCTGCTGGGTGGGGTCAGTGTTGGGGGGCACTACAGGCAGGGGCAGTTGTTCTGAGTAGGGCAGGAATCCACAGCACCTTGTACTGCCAGGAAAATACAGACATGCTGGAAGATGGTAGATAGCCCGTGGTAGCAGAAACCCAATGGAAGAGCAGCTCCATCAGACTTCTGTAGGATCACCAAGGACCTTTTGTTTCTGCTCCCTGCTCCAGGAACAAGAGCAGCTCTGACTTTACTCCTTGCATGGTCTTTGTTTGTGGCTCCATTTCAGTGTAAAGTTCAAGACAGGAGACATTCAGCAACAGAAGCCTGAAATCCAAGTCATGTTCTACTATTTTTGTATTGCTGCTTCTTGCAGCAGCCCTCAGCAAACCCCCTCCACACTGGGTTCCTGTGGACCTAGGCACAGTGCAGACAGACAGAGATGAACCACCCTTACTCCCAAAACTTTTGATAAAAATGAATGATATTCTATGAAAATGAGGGGGAATTGAATTCAAATAAATGAAAACTTTGAATAGGGAATGGTTTGGGTTGGAAGGGACCATTAAAGATCATCTTGTTCCA
Organism: Phylloscopus trochilus trochilus; assembly: GCA_016584745.2. Classification (NCBI taxonomy): domain Eukaryota; kingdom Metazoa; phylum Chordata; class Aves; order Passeriformes; family Phylloscopidae; genus Phylloscopus; species Phylloscopus trochilus. The sequence continues at coordinate 9,875,088 of WQNJ02000022.1, forward strand.
CCCTCCTCCCCTTGAATAAATATATCATTCATGTCAGGAAGGACAGGTCTCCCAGATCCCACACCCAGCATTCAGAGTTTTGCTTTGTTTTGTTTCTGGTTTTGGTTTGTTTTATTTCTTAGTTTAGTGGCTCCTGATGGTGATTTGTGTTTTGCTTTTGAACCAGGGGGCCTTGGTGCATCGCTGCCCCTGAGTGCCAAGGGGACAGGTTGTGTGAGGGTCAGGGTGTTCTCCAGGACATTCTGAAGGTCAGCAGTGGTCCCTGGGATCAGAGATCTTCAGGAAATCTCTGATGCTACTCACCCTCATCCCAGCAAGCATCCCCTGGAGCAGAGGCCTGCACTGTGGGACCTGTCAGGTTTGCTCACAGAGCATCTCCCAGGGCTGCTGGGCTGGAGGGGCTTCCTGCCCTGCCCATGGGTCTGAGAGGCCTCTGTAGGACTGGTGCCTTTTAGGATTCACCCCCTTAAAATCCACGGAGAATCTGCAATTCTTGGCCCAATATGTGATTTCTGGGAGTCCTGGGGCAGGAAAATGAGAGGTGACCACTTGGCACTGTGCATCCCTGGGGGTTTAGCTGAGGTGACAACCTGGGCACTTTCTATGTTTCTTTTCTCTGCCTGATTTATATGTACGGTTACAAAATACTTATTTAAATTAATGATTGTCTTTAAGTAATTTAATGCTTGTTTTTGTTAATGGGAAACCTGACTAAAGAGCTTTCAGTGAGCTGCTGTAGCAAATCATTACACACTCCCTGCTACTTCCTGTGGTAACATTAATCAGAATGGACTCGTTGGCTACTAATGCAGATGCTGCATGGAATTCAGTATAAATTTTATTGTCATTTACCAATAATTAGTGTCCACTTATTCTGAAGTGCTAATGACACAAAAAATTCCACTGGGGATAGGGGTCACCCTGCTCTACAGACGCTGAGGAAAACAGAATGGTTTGGATTGGAAGGGACTTAAAGACCCTTCATTTCCAACTGCTCAAAATGGCCACAGTGCTCCAGGGACACTGCTCCAGCAGTATTTCTTTAGGTATTTCTTTAAACACAGGTGCTAGATGGGCTGGTTTCCTTTCTGGATTGAGGGACAATGGCTGTGTGCCATTTGGGCTGGGCTGTGGGGTGGATTGCAGCACTCTGGAAAAGCAGGAAAGGTGATGCTTTGGACTTCTGGGACAGGGAGAAAAATCAGAGTCCTCTCTGTGACTCCATGAAATAGGCTGAGGGGGCTGAGCTTAGCAGTGTTATGTGTTTTTCCAGTAGGAATAAAGGACTGGAGCTGAAAATGCTCTTTACTCTGCCCTTTTTCACGTTTTTTCTGGAAGCTCTTTCTTATTCATAAGACCATTTTCTCTACATAAATTCACTAAGGTTTAGTCAAAACTTCCCATAACCATATTGCTCAATATATATAATCTGTTTACCACAATATTTGTCATACCAGCTAAATACATTAAAGACTAATACATAGAATAATACATAGAAATATACATAGAAAATTACTAGATGAGCAGGAACCAAGTCACACTTAAGTGGTGTGTTAAGGATGTTTTGTGAGTGAACAGCAAGTCCTAGAACCAAAGCACCCCCTGTATAACATCCACTTCAAAGTGAAGCTTTCCTGCTGCAAACATTGAAGCTGTGTGCTGCAGAGAATAACAAGCTGGAGCTGGAAGTGGACAAGAGTAAACGCTTCAATTCACATTGAAATGATTTCTCCTGCCTAGTATAATTTAACCTGCCCACACTGCTAAACTTCTGTATTACACAGTCCTGTCAGACTGTCAGGAGGAATGATAAGCCTCCTGGAAGCCTCAGCCTGTTACACAGGGAGAACATTCCAGCCAGCATTTCCTTGTACATTTTTAAGACTTTTAGTTGGGTTTCTCAAGTATAAAGAATAGCCTACTTCATGACCCCAGCCTCTTGTTAGTTGATAGATGAAATCTTTTCTTAAGCTGAGTCCCTTGTCTATTATGTTTGCAGAATTCAAGGTTTCTCTTTAAGCTTCCTGGCTTACTGCCAGAAGTCCATGGCTTTGTTACCCAAAGAAATTGCCTTTTTATTAATAGGCAGAGGATTTCTGCAATGGCAAAGGTGCCAATCTGCTTCCAGGTGAGGGAGAACAATTTTAAGTGTGTGATCTCATACTTTTGCCACTGCCAATGACTACAAAAAGAATAGCAAAGAACTGTTGTTGTGGTTGGGGCTTTTTTGAAAATCTGGGATATGACATAAAAGCAAAATACAAGCTGTAGTCATTTCTGTGTTTTCCATGTTCTTTTAATCTCAAATTTCTCATCACTATCAACTGTAGACTGCCTACCCAGGAAAAATGGACATAAGGTAAGCTGGGCTCTGGCTTCAATCTCATGTCAAGAACTTGTGCTGTGAAACAAAGAAACTCCTTTCAGATGTACATCTCAGTTAAATTGTGTTCTGGAGCACCTGAGCAGGGGTGCCTGTGCCAGCCAGGCTGGAATCTGGCCATTGCAACAGCTCAGCTGGTCAGGAGGATGGATCAGCCCTGATTTCTCTGTGCCACACCAGAGAGTTTTACCTCTGCCATACAAGTGAAGTAAATCAATCAAATGAGGCTTCCTAGGGATTCTCATTTAAGAACTTCAGGGCTTTTTCATGTGACTGCTTACTCAGGACTCAGCAGCAGAAAAAGATTCCAGGCCACAGCTAATTAGACAAGTGATTCCACTTACCTGGAGTATCAGAACTAGTTAGGAAGACATCCCTCTAGCAGGAGGCATTCATGCTTATCTGCAGATGTTGTTAAAGCCTTTTTTTTTCCTCTTTTAGATAATGACCAGCTACTGCACTTTTCTGGATTTCAGTAAAGGTGGCGAATAATTGAGAGGGGTGGAAATAATTAATTTCAGTACCAATTGAGAACCAGTTGTAGTGACAGATACTTAATTCCACCTTTTTGCAGGAATCACTGTGTAATGAAACTCCTAAGCACGTTTTCACAAGTGCAGAAACACTAATTCACATTTGTAAGAGACTGAGAGGCAGAAGGCCCCAGCAATATGCTGAGCAATAAGCCACCATAGGGTTATTTAACTGATTGCTGCCTACAGGACTTGGATACATTTCTAAGGACATGAAGAACAATGAGACAGTGAAGCAGGAAAAGGGGAATTCAAGATAAAGCACATTTTGAAGAGCTCTTTAATTAGTTACTTTAATTAGTTACAGATTCATATTCTAGTGTGTGTGATTTCCCACCACCATAAAAGCATAATGAAAGATTCCCATGTAAGATGTTCCTTCCCCCACTCTGGAGTGTCTTGCTTTAAAATCCACAGTAAGTACCATCACATTCCCTTCTTTCTTTTGCTAATATTGACCTTGTAAGGGGCTAGACTTGCAGTTGTTATAAATCAGTCCCACACTGATTGCTACTGAGCTTTCTTGATTTGCATCAGCTAAGGCTCCAGCCCGAGTGCATCCTCTGAGCATGAAATGAAGACAGAAGTCAGTGCTAAATGAAGTTGACCCTTTCCTTTAATTTGCAGTCAGTGGAGGGGCTCCTGAAATTTGAATTGCCAGGGCTGTGTCATTTGTGTCCCTTGGACAGTCACAGTTCAGGTCACACTGCCAGACTGCCTGGCTAAGACCTGATTGAAAACCTGAGCATGTTTGCTCTTGCCCCATTTTTATATCTGGGATAAAAAATTATCTCAGTGCCCTTGCTCAGGTGTCAGGACAGTTAACAGGGAAGAGACTGTGATGGGCAGGGAAGTAAAACCTGCAATCCATCTCATGAACTGCACTTGTCCCTGGCAGAGCAAATCTCTCCTGGTCTTGCTCCTAACAAATCCAACACCTTACCTCTTTTAGCACGTTCTAACATGAATCACTTGTAGTTTAAAAGTCTAAAAGAAGGTGATGGGAGTGTAAGCACTGTGGTGTGTGATAAGAAGGGTTATGCTATGGCAAATTCACCTGCAGGGGGGTTTGTGTGTATTTTTAATATTCAGTAGCTAGCCAGATCTCATCTGATGTCCTCTCAGAAACGTGGGATCCTTTGTGGGTTTCTTACCTTATGTTAAGCATTTCCCAGGAGTGTTGAAGTGCTTAATGCTGAGATATCTTTGTGGCTTTTCAGCTCCGAGTTCTGATTGTGCAGACGTGAAGGGGAGAAATGATGGGGAGGATTTGTCACCTGGTTTCCTTTGAACAATTGCTTTTCCCCCTTGGTCAGATGTGGGACAGAACAGGAATCACCTAAATGTAGATAGATTGCAGTAACACATGACAGTTCTTTATTGGTTTCCATTACCTATGCTGCTCATTTCCCCAGAGGAAAGGGCAGCTAATACTGTGTATTTTTTAACATAAACCAAAGGGAAGGATAAGCCAGTGCATATGAAACTATGGCTCTTTATTCTCCATATGCACTGAATTGAATTGCAATTTCCTCCTTTCATTTTCTCTTGGTTCTCTGTATGTCAGAGCAGCCAGGTGTGTTTGTAGTCCTCCACCAGCAGATGATCACTGGAGGCCCACAGGTAATGAGTGGACACACGTGGTGCAGTGGCAGGGTTTTCAGGCACAGCTCTGCTAATGAATTGATGGTGCTACAAAAAGGCTGGGGGCAGCCAGGCCCCCTCTGGGCAGGGAAACTTTTGCTTGCTCCCATTTTAGCTTATTGCAAACCCTTTCTGTCTCTGTTGTAGGCATTTCACACCTTTATTTAGGTATTTCTTTTAGCTTCTCATTGTGTCCGTATATAAATTCAAGATCTGTGTATCTGAGGAGCTCACAGTTGGTGCTTTCCCTTTGCAGAGGCCAAAACTGGGCCTTCTGCACTAGTGCACATCATTACCAGGTGGGGAACACAGCATTTGGGAAAGGTTTTCAGAGGTGCAAGAAAGAATATGAGGTCCCAGTGAAGGAGGAGGCCAGCTGAGGTGGCCTGGACAAAATCTGTTCCCTTTTCTCCTTCTCTCTCCTTTTCTCTCTCTCTCTTTTCCTCCTTTTCCTCCTCTCTCCTTCTTCCCCCCTCCCTTAATAGGTTTTCTAGCTGTTTCTTTGAATAAAAAATTAATAATGGCAAAAGCTTGTAGCAGGTCCCTGGGGTAGAATAGTGGCTAAGGATGTAAAAGAATGATTTGAACAAACAGTCTCAGGAGGATAAATGAAGTGCTATGAGTTCTGTAAGTAAAGGGAAAATATATATAACTGAAAATATTTGTCTAGTTAAGCAACTTCTATAACAAAACTTCAGCCACAGCATTAGCAGCTTGGAATGGATTTTTAAACCTAGACAATCTAGGAGACTACAGTTAATTTTCTTAATAGACATACAGTGTTGAGATTTCCAAATCACATGAATTCTGGAAGGCAAGGTTTTTAGATGGCATTTGGATGCCTGGAGATAGAAATAAGTTTCCTGTGGGACTTTTAGAAGGGCATAAGCAAATCAGGCAGCCCAGCTAGTTCTGATTTTAATGGAGTTGCATACCCAACATGCTTTTTGTGCCTCCTCCTTCCTGCAGGGATTTACCTTCTCTAGCACAAGACATTTTAAAGTGATACTTGGAAGTCTAAATCACTTTGCCGATATAGAAAACGTACCCCTGAGCTCCTCAGAGCCGTGCTGACAGCCTGGGGACTGGCAGCACATGTCCAGCTCTGTGCCGTGGCTCATGTGTGGCTGCCCCCACCACTGGGCAGGCAGCAGCCCCGGTGCCAGCCCTTCCCTGTGCCAGCCTCTGGAACACAAATTACAGCTCAACCAGCACTGCCTGGGCTGCCTCACATCTACCAGACATTAAATAAGGAGCTACTTGGATTTTCCTGGGCTGCTACATGCTCCTGTCCGTAATGCACTGCTGCAGAAAACTCGCGATTTAAATATTTGAATAGAAAACCTGGGGACGGAGGGGTTTGTGTGGCTCACCCTGGCCCGCGTTGTTCCGTGCTCCGGGTGCATCCTGCCCCTGCTCTCTGTTCCAGTGACCTTGCTGCCGTGTCCTGGGGACCTTATCAAGGATTTCTGCCTTACTGCAAAGAGCCCCGGCCTGCTCCCAGCCCCTGCTGACTGATAATCTTGGAAGTGACAATTAATTGGTGAGAACAAGCTCCGGAGGCAGGAGCAGGGCCCCTCTTCCTCTGCTCTGCAGCATCCTGCCAGTGCATCGGCTCACAGGGAGGGAGCACCCCACCCTCCACTCCTTTTGTTCCTCTCTTTGTTAAGTAATTAATCTCATTCTGCTGAGATAATATTTTTTTCTATTTAAAGGGAAAAAAAACCCACCAAAAACCCTCTTCAGTCAAAACATTTGGGGGAGAGAAGGAGGGAGGGGGAGAGGAGTCCTCCTCACAGTTTGTTAATTGGTTCTTTCACCTGACAGTAGTTTGTGTCAATTAACTTGATACTCAGTGAAAGTGAAATTAATCCACCTGGGTCAAAAGCAGCTATTAATTTTTAATCAAAACAAAATGCTCACTCGACAGATTTGTAGCTCCACTTAGAATAAACAAGATACGCATGAGGTGGAATGTGCCACGGGCTCTGCTCCGCCGAGGTGCTCCTGGGGATAATTTCTTCCTCTCCTGCAAAGGGCAGAGGTGAGGCAACTCGGCTGCTAATGACAGTTCCCTTCCGAAGGGGCTGCCTCCCTGGTGGATGTGCAGGGTTTGATTCCCCCTGGAAAGCAAACCCTTCCCGCAGGGGCTGTGGGCAGCAGGGGCTGTGGGCAGCAGGGGCTGGGAGGTGTGGGACGTGCTCCTCCCTCCCTGTCACTGCCCCTGGGATACAGCAGGCACTGCCCTGGCCCTGCTCCTGACTCATGGAGCACCCTGGGCACCTGCAGCCCCCCAGAGCCTCTGCTCCAGGAGTGTTGGAGAGGAGGACCCTGCAGAGATAGTTTATTAGTGAGAGATTCTAAGAGTATGAAACCTACAAAAGAGATGGAATTGAAAGCAAGATTTGAACTGTAGGGTGCTGGGCAGGAAGAGGGTGATTAAACCAGCTGAAAGACTGGGCTGGGTGATTCAGTGACACCCCTGCCAAGACAAAAGGATGAATAAGGGGTTGGACCGTCTCAGGTATCAGGGAAAAGGTGGTTTTTCAGGTTTTTAGTATGTAGATTAGTATGGTAATATAGTAGTCCCTACAGGCTGTATGTAAATTCTGTAGGTTTTGTATCTTGAGGTGATTGGTTGATGCTCATTAGAATATTCACGATAGAAAGAGTTAAAATGGAATGTAACAGGTAACTCGGGCTCTTGCTCCCCTGGATCCCTGTCCCTTTAGACCTTTGGACTCTACCCCAGTTGGGCTGCCTTCCCACGACCAATAAACCACGTGTCCCAAAGAGTATCCTGGTCTGCAGATCCTCTCTCTCATCGGACACTGACAGCACATTTCCAATACAGGAGCCTCCTCTCCAGGGGGAAGGTGGCTCTCTCATGGGTAGGTGCTTCCTCCAGGAAAGGGAGCTGGAAGCACAAAGCTGCCCCAGGATTCCTTCTGTCCTGTGCACCAAAACAATGAGGGCAAAAATCTCTTGGAAATGCTTTGTTTTGCAGAAACCCACACTGCTCCAGGTGGCTGGTCAGTGTGTTCAGATTTATCCAAAACATAGGCAGAAGCAAAAACTTAGGAGCTTGTTCTCGTGTATGAGATGAACTGGGATTAAATGCTATTCATAATGACCTGTGCTAGACCTAGGCCTTAGTTCACAGAATCCTAAAATGTCCTGAGCAGGAAGGGACCACAGGGATCCTCCAGTCCAGGTCCTGTCCCTGCACAGACACCCCAACAATCCACCCTGGGCATCCCTGGGAGCTCCTGGAGCTCTGGCAGCCTCGGGGCCGTGCCCATTCCCTGGGGAGCCTGGGCAGTGCCCAGCACCCTCTGGGGGAAGAACCTTTCCCTAAAATCCAACCTGAGCTTGCCCTGGCAAAGCTGCAGCTGTTCCCCGGGTCCTGTCCATGGTCACAGAGAGCAGAGATGGGAGCTGTCCCTTGGGAGGAGCTGCAGTCTCTGGTGGGTCTGAGTCAGTCTCCTCCAGTTCAGCTGATGAGCTGGAGGAAGTCAAAGTGAATTATGCTTGAGGTATGTATAGAAAAGCCAACTTTCAAATCTCCTAAGGTGCTTTAAAATTCCTCTTTTCTCCTTTCTGGCTCTCTTTTGGTCTGTTCCTCTTGAAAGCTTCGATCTCTGTTAGGCTCAAAGGGAATAAAACAGGAATCCCTCCACTTTGCTCTGTACTGAGCATGTAGCAGCAGCTCTTGTAGGGCTCTGAAGAACAGATTATTTGGGTCACATGAAAGGTGATGGAGTAAGTGCAGCCTGAGGGGCAGAGATCTGAGCAGAGCTGGGTTCCTGTTCCATGTGTGGCACAGGGAGCAGCAGAGAGGGAGCAGTCTCAGGTTTGTTCCTGTGGTGCAAAGGCCAAAGATACTTAAAAAAAAAAAACAATTGGACATGTGATTTTGTGGAAGGAATGTTCCACAAAATGTTTTCTTATGAGCCCTGTTGGCCTTGACTCTCAAAGTGCTAAAGATGCCCACATGCTCCAAGTCAACCCTGCAGCTGCAGCTTGCCTGGTGAATCCAAAAGGGCCACAGTGGGACAACCCCATCACCTGCCACGAGCATTTGGAGAAGCAGATTATGGTTCTGCAGCCAGCCCAGCCCAGCCCAGCTCTTCTGGAGATGACAGATGGAAGATTAATAATGAACTGGGAATAAACAGTTCTTCAGAGGGTCCAGGAGGAAATTCCCATGGGAGCTCTGCAGCTGCTCTGCTGTGGTAGGGGCTGTGTGTGGGATTTTTCTGTGCCCTGGAGCACCAGCTGTGGTGCTGGGCAGGGGAAGCAGCTCACTGGGGACTGACCTTGCTCAGGGGGGAGCTGGCAGTGGTTGGCATCTGTGCTGCAGTGCAGTGAACAAGCACTGGGAGACCTTAAATGAGGAGGTGTCAGTCCTGCTGCACCCTGCAGTGCCTCAGTCCTGTGCTCAGGCAGCTCACTCAGACACCTACACTCACAGCTCTTCTCACTTTCTCGTTACTTTGCAGACAATAAAAGCAAAATATTACCCGTTGGTTGTCAAGGTATCAACCCTTAGAGGGGATTTTTCCCCTCTCTCTTTTTTTTTTTTTCTTTTTTTCTTTTTTTTTTTTTTTTCTTCTTCTTTCCCCAAGTAGTATCATGTCTTGGGATTTTCAGACACTAATTGGATTTTTTTTTAATATTTTTTTTTTACTGCTATGAGTATTTATTCTTTTGTGAGGTGAACCTGTCTGCACACCAGAGTGCTGGGGGCAATTTATACCTGTGCAACTTATTACCTGCTCCTGCACTGATTTGACCAAATGGATCAGAACAGTCCCTCCATCTGCAGTAATTCATTAATCAATAGTACCTCACACTCCTCCTGCAGGGGAGCCTGATCTCATGTGTGACACTGCTCTTTCAGGTGTGTTCCTCTTTCCAATACTGTAATTAAAGGAAATCTGACCTACGTGCTGGAGTTAATAGATATTTTTATTACACATGCTCAAAGACATAAAATGGTTGCTCATTCTTCCTTCTCTTCCAGCTCTGTCTGTCTGGTCCACTTAGCTGCCAGGATTGCCTGGAGAACGTGTAACCTGGATTACTGTTAGGATTTTCACAGAAAAGAATATATTCTCCAGTGGCAGGGAAAGGCAAGTGAGTGACAAAGGAGTGACAGCCTCCCCCAATGTCACATATGCAGAGGATTTTAATAGGCAGCAGCAAGGCAAGGATGTGGTTCAGAGCACGGAGGGGCTGTGTCTGTCAGGCTTTTTTAGCAGCAGTAGAACCAATAACAACAACTTCATACAGCCAGACAGATTAGCTGGGACCTGCCACTGCCCTTGGTGTTCTCCTGGAAGGTGCCCCAAAAGCTGGACTGGGCATAAACCACCTGGCACTCATCAACTCCCCGTCCCACAGAGGAGATCTCCAGCAGCAAAGCTGGAATGCCCCACATGTGCTTTATCAGAGGGACCCTGCCAAGTGCTGGGGTGTAGGCACTGCTTCCTGGAGCACCCCTGGGTGCACTGCTCCTGCAGGTGCTTCCAGCTGATTCTGCCTCACCAGCGTTGTGAGAGAACAGCCTCAGCTGCTCGGTGTCTGTGGCCCAGAGTGCAGCAACCCTCAGGAACTGCTCTGCCCCTCACCCTGTGTGACTGGCCTTTAGCAATTCCTTCTTCTCATCTTTTTGTATTTTTATTTTTTTTAGTCTTTTTAATCATTTCTGTAACAAAGTGTGAGGTTGGTAAGGCAGTGTGCTGCCCTGACAAGTGGAAGCTTACATTTCTGATTATTTATTTGTATCTCTTGTAAATAGGTAATCCTTTTTTTTCCCTTTCAAGTTAATGTAATTTAGTTGCAGAGAGATTAGGGAGCTTATCTGAACTCAGGGAGGAAGTTTGGTGTTCTGAGGCTTAAACCTTCATAATCAGAAATGCTGCTTCCTCCTTTGCTCCAGTTTATAATAACCACATCAGGTGCTCAAACCAATAACATGCATCCACACAAGAAGCCTGTCCCCAAGTCTAATAATATCTGTAATGACTTGGATGCAGGCTCTAGCTGGGGATTAATGACTAACTGGCTTTAATGGGCCTCAGATCATCAGCTGCCTCTCTGTTGGTCATTAATCCCCAGGAAACAGCCTGTGCTGAAACTACCATTGCTTAATTAGAACATGGTTGGCCAGTTGCTGCACAGCACTGTCTGTGGCTTTGGGGGAATAAAGGGAATTACATGGCTTTATGAACCTGTTGAGTGTCAGATGGACCTTCTGCCATTCTCCGTGTGCCTAGAGACACTGTATCCTCAGGGACAGGCTGGAAGGCAGATTGGAACTCTGCCTCTGCATCCTTGGACTCTTCCTGGCTCAGGACAGTCTTTATTTCATTTCAAGGCAGAACACACCTCATTCCTTTAGAACTGTTGGTAAGGTTGAAATGGCAGTGAACTGTATTTTTTCAGAGGTGGTAAAAGTGTGTTTTTAATGGAAAATACCAGGTTTAAGTCACCTCATTTACTGTGGTGCCATAGCATGGGTCCTCCCCTCCTTCCACATTTCCTGTTTATTCATTGCATTTTTCTTGCTAGCCTAGAGGCATAAGGGAAATCCATTTCACCTGTAATTTTCTGAGAAGAATAAAAGATATTTAATCCTTTTCCAGTTTGGATAAACATCTGTGTGATCCTCTCTTACCTTAGGATATGGAAAACTCCTTTACTTTTCGAAAGTCTTTGACCACTGTTCATTCAAGCCCCAGTTTGAAGAAGATACCTTTTCAGTGGCAATATTAATTAATTCCTTATGACCCCAAACAGCATAAACCTACTTGTACATGCTCCAAATGTGATCCAAAGCCCAGTGAAATCTTTCTTTTCAGTGGGTTTGGATCAGGCCATGGAAGCATCTGGATTTCATGAATGAAGCTCCACTCTCTGCTGGGTATAAAGCTTGTGCTGTCCATGGGATTTGTTGTAATTAAGTTTATTCTTCCCAACCTCAGGCTGATCCCTTGTTTTGATGGCCTGTGCCCCTCTGCTTCCCATTATCCATGAACAGTGTTTGATGCCAGAGCAGAGGTGGGAAGACGCTTTTTCCACAGCCTCATGTGAAATTCTGAACATTCAGACATCTTTAGAATATACTGCACACACATTCACTTTTATAAGGCCAGTATAACACTTTCAAAAGTTTTATGAATTCCTGGATGTAAGCAGAGTCCTCGTTAACCTGTTTTGGATAAGCCTTAATGGCCTGGCCCTGGAGCTGCACAGTCACTCCCTGGGCTGTTTATGAGCAGTAGTTGTGACCAGGTCACTGAGGATGGAGCACCATCAGTCTCCACACAGCCTCTCCACGGGTCTGGCTGCCCACTCCAGCCTAGTTAAAATTTTAGGAGCAGTAAATGAGGGGATCATGAGTGTGAGCTGATATTTTGACCAGTGTTCCCAGACTCACTGCATCCTGCATCACCCGTTAGTCTCCAAATGCTTTCCGTGAGAGCACAGCCCCAGAGCTGCCAGGAGAGCTAAAAGTAGGACCTGCACCACAAACCCATGGCAGGAGGTGATGGAAAGTGATCACAGCACAGTCTGATGCTGCCTCCCATGCTGTCATCCACAAATCCTGGGGCACTGCCAGGAACTGGAACTGCGTTGGGGAGCCTCACTTCCGATGCTCCTGTGGAGCACACAGATATTTGGAGCTTTATTTAAAGATTTGTGGGCTCCATGGAAAAGGAAATGTGTAGAGGTGGAGTGGAAGGTTGACCATTTGCTGTGTAAAACACCAGTCAGGACAAGGTCACCAGAGGTCACTTGCTTTATGTCATGCATCCCACCCTGTCTTTGGAGGAGCCACACAAATTTGGGGGGTTTTTTTGCAGGTTTTGTTTGGTTTTGATTGGGGTGATGGTGTGCCACACCCCATGGCAGTGCCATGAGTAGGTGTATTTATAAATCCCTAAGTTACTTCTCAGGAAATATTAAGCATTTTATCAAGGTCCTTAAAACCAAGCTTCATCTGTAGAAAATTGCCTCACGCTGTGACTTCTTCACTGAGAATTGGAGTCCATTACCTACCTATTAAGCAGTTAGGAGATCTGATTTTAATGTCTGTAATAGAGCTTTTAATTTTAATGGAAAGGAGCAGTAGCAGATGCTGCAGTGCAGAATTTCACATGTTCCCTGCTCTTGAGGAGCTGTCCCAGTTGCAGGATTCAAACTGAAGTATGGAGCTTTTGTCTTCCAAGGGCAGGAGTGGGGTGTGCTTGAAACTCTTTCAGTGCTGAGAGCCCAAAGGACATCTAAGCACCATTTCAATGTTGTTTCCATCAGAGTTCCCAGGCTCAATCTGAGTTTAAACAGAGTACAGGGGCTGTGCTGCTCCTGTGGCACTCAGGAGAAACCCACCCCAATGGAAATAGGCCATAAATGGCTTGTTGGTGTTTATCCTTTCTGCCTCCTGGCCTGTGGAACAGTCCTTACCTCATTCACCTTTCTGTCATGTCTTAGCATCCATGTCTTCATTAGAGATAAGAGGAAGAAAATCCAGAATATTTTGCTTTGAGATAATCAGGTCTTTGGGCATTTTGTCTTCCCACTTTGAACTGTGGGTGTTATATAGAGAATCTCAGTCCTCTTCTCCCAGCCACTTTCTCACTAAGTAATGAAGTTGTGGGAGATTGCCACTTTGGCAGTGTTCTCCTCCAGCTGAGAGTGGTAAATCCTTCAGCAATTTGATCGTTTCTGTGGAGTGTGTGGAGAGTGGGGTTGGTCCCAGGTGTCTGAGGTGAGCTGCAGCTGTGAGACACAAACCCACCCAGCCAAGGGTGGACCTGGTTATGACTGCCCAGGCCTCTCTCTGTAGCTCACTTTTAGGGACAGAGATCTGTAGTATTGAGCCCCCAGACCATTACAATCAGAGCTATGTTTGACCAGCTGGAGCACCAAGTCCTAGCAGGCAATAGAAAGCATTTTAATCAATTTATATTGATGCAGCCAGAAGAATAAAGTGTCTGCAAGTACCCTGAGATTAGCTGATATTCTACAAGCAGACTCATACACCAATTTATCTGTTTCAGTCCCACAAAAGTGGATCCTAGCTGGGAGACAGGATTCTGCTACCCAGAATAACACCCCAGTTCCTACTGGAGGATGTTCTGGGCTCTGCAAGCTCCTTGTAATGAGTTCTGTAGGAACTTCAGACTGGCTGTAGCACAATAGGTCTGGACACTCAAACACTGCCAATACTAATCACTGTCAAAACAGTTTTTGTTTTTTTTTTTTCCTTTTTTTTTTTTTAAGCTTTGTATGATCAACAGCTCCTTGCATTGAGGTTTCCCAAAGGAGACAATATACACAGACATTTAACATGCTTCAACTTCAGTACTTCTGGCACATTATAATGTGGTGTTTCAGTCATAATGTCCTGGTTTTTTCTTTATCAATGCCTCAATAATGGTATCAAGCTATTATAAGAATGATAAGAAAAGCTGAAATTAAAAAAAATATTCTAAAGCTATTCTTCTGATTAAATGAAAGGGTAATATGCATTACCTATTGAAAATAGAGAATGTTTCCTTTTAGAATTCCAGATGTCTGGGGCATGGTGATCTTTTTGCTGAGGTTGAGAGGCGGCAGATGTCGTGAGGGTACTTATCCAGAGCCAGGGTCCACAGGTCATATCACCTGTATAAAGAATAAATAGGAGAAGGAATATGGCATTTAGGGCCTAAGTAGCTGTTGTGCTCTGACAGATCTTTCATCCCTCTTAGAGAGCCATTTGGGTTAGATGCACATTTGAAATTTCTTGCAATATTCAGGAGTCACAGACTTGTGGTGTTGTCCTTAAAACAAACAGATACTCAAGTCTGAGTGGGAAAACAGTGATTTTTATCTGCTTGGGGTTTTCCTTTTAAATAACTGTTTATCATTTCTAGATACCCTATGGCTTTGGCACAGTGCAGTAAAGGGAGGAATTTACACCAAGGCCCCTCATCCCCATCCCCTCACCTTTCCTCCCCCAGAAAACCCCAACCCCTTTATCCAGCAGCTCCCAGTGCCTGAGAAAGAAACAACTGCAGCTTAAGGAATGAGATGCTACCAGCAAACAGTGCAATAACTCTTCCCTAATTCAGTCCACTTCTCCAGCCACTGTCAATTACTCATATGAAAACCAATTTTAAGTGTATTCTTCAAGGTTAAATTCCCCCGAAGCCTGTGGACTGCTGCCAGGGGCTGTGAACCCTTCATGCAGGTCACCCAGTATCTGAATCTTCTGTTGCAAATCACTGCTCTCCCCATTACTCCTTTGGCATGTACCTGATTTGGTTGACATTTCCATAATTAATTTATAACAGCAATAACCCTGAGATAAGCCTATTTATAGATTTGTGCAAGCTGTATAAGACTATAGATAAAATCTTGCTTCATTAACATATTTAAAGTACTTGGGAGACTCTAGCCTGATAGTGTAGTTGGTGTGATTATCAAATTATACGAGGGAAAGCTCAAGTGTTTAATGTGCATTCAGTGCCTATAAGCTGCTTTCCACTTGAGATCACAAGGGTAATTCAGGGGACACAAACGCCCTCCTGGGCTGTTGACCCAAGGAGTTCTGTGTACTGCCAGGCACTGTGGGGTTGAGGGAGGCAGTTTCTCTTTTGCAGATATTTCCTTTCCAGGAAGTTTATGAATTCTTTGCATCCGATTCTATGCAGTTATTTTTCTCCTTCTGTCATTGACATCGGTGCAAAGTCAAGGGTAAAATAATGCCAAATCAGAAATGTACTCATTCAGCTCTCCCAGGTGTAAAAGTTATTTTATGGTTTGCATGCAAGAAAGAATTTGACTGTATGCATTTTTTTTTCTCTAAATCATCTCCAATATTTTTTTTTTCTTTTGTACCACAAAATGGGTTTGTCTTTCCAAAAGTCAGAGACGTTGTGCATGTGAAAGAATGGTTTGTCCCTGTCTGTGCTGTGCAGGGGGAACTTCCCAGAGAAGCCAGATAGGCTGAGTGAGACAGAGCAAATACAGGCTGTGGCAGCAGCATGGAAAGGATGCTCAGTTTGTGAGTTAGGATGAAGCACAGAGAGGACAAAACAAGTGAGGTGAGTGGGGGCTTTTTAAAAATATGACAGAGCTGGTGTCATGGCTCAACACTGACACACTCCCTGATGAGTTCCTGCTGACAGAGGCATTCCTGAGGTATTTTGCCACAAGCCAAAGTGTTGCAGGAGGATCTGGGTTCCCCAGAGGCTGTGCTGCAGTGGAGATCAGAGCTCCTGCTGGGTGAGCAGCCTCTGGACCACGCCACCCTCCTGGTGCTGCCAGATGTGCTCTGGGTGATGGGTGGAGACCCCTCGTCTGTCCAGCTGCACAGGTAATTGCCAACCCGCAGCTGGCTGTGCCGCAGAGTTGTGCTTGTTACAGACCTGAAGATATTTAATTTGTAAACACTTAATAAAGCATAGCCTACAGTAGCTTGGCTGGTCTTATCTGTCAACCAAATCAAAATCAATATGTCCCCGGGGTATAAGCTATGATTGTCTGGGCTGCGGAGTCTAATAGGATTAAGTGTTTGGGACCTTCTCTAACATTACAGTCCACAAGCCTAGTTAGAGAAAGTTAAAGACCAGCTTGCCACTGTAGCAGGCGTGATTGCTTAGGGGTCTGAAAAATCATTAAAGCTTGTCCTCTTAAACGTTGATTGTTCCCTAGTGATTTATTGACAAAACACAAAAAGTGCTCTATACTGCACTCTAATTATATGTATGAGGCTAGGAAATCTCATGGGAAATTAAATAAAATTTACAGCTTGATGGTTTTATGCTCTTGGGAGACATACCTTCTTAATAAGATCTTATAGCTGGGAATATTTATGAGGTTAAAATCTGTGGGCTTGAGCAAAGACCTAACCTTCGCAAAGGGAGGGGCCTTTGTGTTTTTCTTTTCAGTAAATAATTTCAGTGAAAAGCAAGGTAGGCAAAAATTACAATAAAGGGATATAGTGGGAATTACTGAGTCACTGTATTCAATACCTGTCAATAGGGGCAACTTCAGAGGTGGGGAAGGAGCCAGGGCAGGTGCCTGCCCTTTGTGAGATTCTGGAGCTGGTGTTTGCACTCTGTTACCTGTGGCATTCCTGTCGTGGCCAGCTGAGCCCACAGCAGCTGTGAAGGCATGGGACAGTCTAAGGCTTCCTAGCTGGGGAGGGTGTGAAAATGATTGTTACAGACATGTACTGCTATGTATGGTTTTCTCCTGTGAGCAAAATAACTCCTCATTATAGAATCAGAGAATATCCAGAGTTGGAAGGAGGTCACTGCAGTCCAACTCCCTGCCCTGCACAGGGTCAAACCTGCAGATCTGCAGCCTGAGCTATTCTTAGTAAAACTGGGCAGCCCAAAGACATCCTTGGTGA
Source organism: Phylloscopus trochilus trochilus (assembly GCA_016584745.2). Taxonomy (NCBI): domain Eukaryota; kingdom Metazoa; phylum Chordata; class Aves; order Passeriformes; family Phylloscopidae; genus Phylloscopus; species Phylloscopus trochilus. The sequence continues at coordinate 9,892,060 of WQNJ02000022.1, forward strand.
TGTGTAATAATATCATCCTTATATTTGGGAATGCTCAGATAGTTCCTGTTTGTTATCAGATCACATTTGTGATCAGACATTTTAAATGGGCAGTTTGAGTCTGAATGGGGCTGGTGAGAGCAGGACATTGGTACAGTGTAATAGTGTCACCCAATTCCCTGAGATGTGGAGACTAAATCTGTACAGAGTCAGCTGTACCAATAAAGGAAACATGTCCTTTTCTCACGAGCTAGAGCAATTATGGGAGAACACAAATAGAATCAAAGGTGGTAACAAAATTGGCCAGAAATCCCTAGTGAAGTTTTGAATGTTTTATTAAGTGGGACCCTTTGGAAGTTGGCCTAGGAGTAAAAACAAGAACACTTTCCTAGCGACTCTTCAAATGTAAAGGATAATTAATATCCAGGACAATTCTCTCTAGGCCCTGAAGCAGTTTTTGATTAAGGCACTTAACTGGGACTTTGGAGGATTAGGTGCACCACTTGATTTTGATGTAGAGCAGCTTTGTGATATTGGGCAAAGACTCGCATCTCTCCACACCACAGTTTGCATGTGCAGATAGGATTGTGATCCTGCCTTTATCTCCCTTTCCTGTTCATCCTGTATTCTCTTTGAGGCAAGGACGATGTGCCAGGCTCCAGCACGTGGCCCCCAGCAGGGAACTCTCTCTGTTGTTGTTGTCACAGCCACAACAAGGGGCTTGTCCTTTATCTCTGTAACTCCTGAACGTGTGTGGTGATAACTCTGACCAACTTCTCCCTGCTGTCATCCTCCTCTTGGTCCACAATGAAAACAGAAACAGCTTAATTAGAATATGCTTGACAGGAGTCCATGAAGAAAAGATGCAAACTCTCCTGGTTGCACAACTCGATTGTGATTATGTTGCTAATATAAAAAAAAAAAATCTTTCTTGGTGCCCTTTTAAAAAAGTGTGGGAAGGGGAGAGGGCAGAGGCAGGGTGTCACCTCCCCCTCTATCTGAGAGATGATCTCTACTAATAATCCATGCCCTGGACTCCAGCTTCTCACCTCACTTACCTCGAGCAAATCAAAGGTAGCTCCATTAAAATGTATGAAAGTACTTGGATGCAAAATGCCTTGATGTTAAATGTAAGGAGAATAAACCCCTGTATATTAGCTACTCCTTCCTCCAAATCCTGCTAAATTCAGCAGCCATGTGAATCAGATTTGTGTTCCTGTAAGGCTGCCTTTTCATGTGATAGCTCCAATCATTTATGGAGCAGACTTGCCTAATTTTGTATCCCCCCACCCCACACTACTGCTCCCCCCATGCACACACCTTATCCTCACCCTCTTGCACACAATGAAATGTCTGATCAGTTCAGAGAGAGCTTAGAAAGCCTCTGCCTGGGATGAAGGAGAAATTTATTAGTGAAAGACAAGACTCCCTGATAATCAGGGAGTATTGAAATCCCTGATTTAATTTGAATATGGTACGGAGCATGTCTCTTCCTGCCTTCATTACTGCAAAGTCTGTGCCTGATAATGTGTCTTTTTACTTAAGGATATTATGCTGGGGGAAAAAATGCTTGATGGGCCACTCTAGCTGAGGTGAAAAGGTTTTGGTATGTTTTAATAAAGATGGATATCACTAAGAATGTTTGAAATATGTGGAAGTAAGATTTGTTACAAGTTACAAATCAAAGCCTAAAAATGTCACTTATCTCCTAATGATACTTCTACACAGATTATTAATTTCGTTTTAGGAGACCAATGAATGTTACATTTTTATGACATTGATTAAATGTCTCAGTGCCGTCCTCCCATCCATCCTTTTCATTTTCAAAAATCCATATCCGACTTTAACAAAACCCAGCTCATAAATTTGTGTTTTACTGCTCACCAAAGCAGAGTTGGATGGCAATCCGCCTGCTAACTTTGGTTTGCACTCCTCTTATCTCTCAGGATCACTGGTCTGCCTTGCTTTCTTTTTCCTATCCAAACAGTATTTTACAACTGAAATGTGTTTTTCGATATTCACTTGCTCCCTTACATCTAAAAATGTGTTTTGGCATAGACAGCACGGCTGGGGCCACCAGGACTTCAGAAAAGGGCACAGGAGCTGCTGCTCAGTGACTTGAGGAAAGGATGTTGAAATGTTTTGGTGGCTCCTGCCTCCCCCAGTGGGAGCTGCACCTCCAGCCCTCCGGTCACAGGCAGGGGATTCATCCTGCAAGAGACACAAGATGTGCAAAATTCCCTCCCTGCATGGACCTGTCCCTGCCCTGGATCTGGTTGGCTGACATTTGGGCAAATTCCACGTGGTGCCAGACCACATTTATGATATTTACCTTTCTTACTCTTGTAGTGGCACTGAAGTTCTGTGAGAGAAAGGAACAGGAACTTCCTGTCCCTTCCCCGCTCCTGTTGCTCACCTCTTCTCCCACCCACATTAAACTCTACCTCTGGCCTTACCACTTGCATATTTATAGTCTCCTGATCTCAGATGGGTAAGAAAAAATCACAAGGGAAACAAATTAAGGCCAGCTCCAGTGAGAAGGGAAAGCCTTGGCCTTGGCTGTCCCTGACTTCAACCCCGCAGTAGGATTTGGTGTCTTGAGCACTATTGTGCCACTGGGAGCAAAGTCAAATTAGCAACAGCTCACATCCAACAGACAAACTCTAAAGAGAGCAGCAATGTTCAAAGAGTGTCTAATTGATATTGATTTTAACCTGCTTGTCTTAAACATTACTTCTCTCTTTGAGATGAGCCTCCTGCAGGGTGTGAGCGGGACCTCAGCGCTGGGGCCCTGCGCTTCCCTCTCTGCTTTTCTTAGGGTGCTGCTTCATCAGGGGTTTGGGTATCAGCTTTGGGTGTCCAGTGTTACCCAGCCTTGCCTGCTCCTGTGACAGGGACAGCTACAGTGCTGAGCTCAGCAGGAGCAGTTGGCCTCAGGCTCCCAGCCAGGTCCCCTCCCCAGGTCCATCCCTTGGAGATGCTGCTCTGGGAGACAGCTCAGATGAGCTGGGGGTGGTCAGTGCTCAGCAGGTCCCGTGTGAACACCCAGGATGGACAGTGGGGAAGGGCCAAGCCGAGCTCCTCAGGGCTGTCCTGGCTCTCCCCAGCTCAGGAGAGGCCCTGCCTGTGGGGATGATATGGCAGCACACACCAGCTCTGGTCCCTTCTCCCTCCTCCCTCTTCCCTCACGTCGCACGCTCAGACACATGGGATGTTTCATAAAGAAAAAATATGGCATGTTTACAGAGAGAAATTTCAAGAAGTGTTAATTTAATATGCTAAAGTGTTCCCTTCAGCATTTTACCTTTGTTGTTGTTTTCACAAAACAGCCAAGACTAAATAATGAGCCCAGAGCTGTGCCCTTTGGTAGTGTGATACCTCATTACCCACGAGCGGCCTCCATCTGCCCTCATGGCTGCACAGGGAGCCATTACGATTATGATGGAAATCTCAGAAGCCATTACCAAGATGCAACAGAGGGCCTACTGCAGACAGCCTAATGGACTAATTTGTAATTGGGAGAGGGAAATGACTTAGCGAGCTCAGGCTTGGTTTTGATGAGTGTGGAAGTGCGCATGCTAAATGTGATAAATGAACAGGAATGCTTGTTTGCGCAGTGGGTTTTACAAGGCCCTCAATCTCTCCTGGGGATCACAGGCGTGCTGACAAGTCTTGAGAAGCGAGGAGGAAAGGGCTCAGGGGAGGCGAGGGAGATGCAGAGAGAGTAGCTAAGGATAAACCGGTGAGAAAAACTAATGGCAATAAAAACCCAAGGAAATGGCTGCGTCTGCCAGGAAAGCAGTAATTAGGATGCTTTTTGCGTGCATATCTTTAGCTATTAAAATCAAAAATGAGCGTGCACCGTGGCATTTGCCAAGTTAAAAAAGAAGAGAAGAAAATACCACCTAGAATGAAAGGCAGGCAGTATTTTAAACCTGCAACTTCGGTGCAAAAGTGTGGCCATGTCTATGATCAAGCCCAGTTTTTGAGCAGAAAGTGCTGGTGCGACAGAAGAAGGGATTCCTTCACTGAGGATCCTTCACAAAACTCTGCCCCATCCCTGGAAGTGTTCAAGGCCAGGTTGGATGGGCTTGGAGCAATCTGGTTTAGTGGAAGGAGATTGGAACTTGGTGGTTTTAAGGGCTCTTCCAACATAAACCATTTTATGGTTCTGTGATTTTTACAGAGGCCCAGTAGCTGCAGAGGGAAGGTCCCGAGGCTTTCCCCTGGCAGCACAAAAGTTAGAGAGAGTAACTGTCCCCAGACAGAGCAGAGGAGAGCATTGGAACCTGGTTCTGGGTGCTGTCCCAGCTCTGTGGAGGCTGAGGTAGCTTTGGTTTGAGGTCTGCAATCTGCAGGAAACATCAAGGAATTGCATATCCCAGGGTCTCTGCCAAGTTTTGTCTGGAAGAACCTTTTGGGGTGGTTTTTCTTCTCAGTCTGTTCCACTGCTGCGACGCAAGAGCGCCTGCATTGCCCTGAGTTCCCTGTCAGATCTGTAATTGTAAGGATTGCCTGCAATGACACGTGCACAAAGATTCATACTGCATGGGGCCCAGATGTTTGGTTTCCTCCTGTGGTTTTGCTTACACCAGGGCAGGATTCACACCAGTCACTTTTCAGTTTATGCTTAGGTGTGTTGTGGAAGGTTCTTGTGCAGCTTTGGCCGTGATTAATTTCTCTCTGGTTTAATATCCTTTGCCTATTTGAGGCACAGAGCAGGGGAGAGTGGTGAGAGCACCTCAGGATGTGCACAGGTAACCAAAGCCATTGCAAAGTAAACAGAGAAGGTCAAAGAACCACCTGCATGCTGGAAATGCCCTGTGTCCAGCCCAGTGATAGGATTTTGTTTGTTGTTTGCCAGCAGCTGAGGGAGATCCCACAATGGCTCAAACCAACTGGACACTGCAACACATCCAGTGAATACTTTTGCATTTTTAGTCAAATGGCACAAGTGGTTTCATTCCTTCCTCTTCTCCTCCTTTTTCTCCCTGAGAGCATGTTACACGCCATTATTGCCAGACAAGGAATCATTTATGACATAAAGGTGCCGAGCTTTAAGACACTAAAGGTACAAGCTGTTATCTGTTATGAGCTATAGGCTTTTCCAGTTTACATCCATTTATCCTATCAAAGGGCAGACCATGGGCTGCTGCTGATGCCAGCACAGAGGTTGTAAATAAACCCAACTGCCATTCAGAAGGCCAAAGTTGGAATTTATTTATCTCGTAGCTGTTCTTGTTTACTTTTTATTCTTGTCTGCAGACAAAATAGGATGTAATGGGGGAAAAAAAAAAAGAGCAGAACTTACTTTTTTTGTAGCCTATAAACACCCTGGTTCTGTCATGGAGTGGAGTCTGGGTTTCTGGATGTTTGTGCCTGTGGCTGCTTGCTCCTGATGTGACTGGCGTGTTTTGGCGAGGGAGCAGCGTGTGACTCCAGAGTGCTGGTGGTGACTTTCTGACCCTAAGCAAATAATTTAATCTCTGAATCTCTCCTGACAGAGTTTACAGTTCCATCTGTAAATAGGGGATGTTAACATTGTCCTGCTTGGAAGTCTGTCAAGAGGCTTTAATTCATCAATATTTGTGAAACACTTTGAGCTGCCATATAAATACAAGTCATTAATCTGTTTTATCTAAAAATCTATTGAGGTTCAATCTTAATACAGACATATTCCAGATAACTTTGTTCTGTTGCTAACAATCGAAAAACCATTCCAAAACAAGTTTATGAGGGGGTCCACTGAAGTTGAGTTCATGTTAAAAAGAAAATTTAAATGTCCTTAATGTTTTGACTGCGCTCATAAATGAGGAATGTTGTTCTGCAGTAATTCATACCAGACCTGGGCTGCAATCCTGTGCCCTTGCATTAACCAGTGTGCACAATGTGGAATGCACACCAGCTTCAGGGGGGGTTGCTGGCCTTATGCAAGATGCAGGAGGAGAATAATGTAATTTGAAGACCAGAGAAAAAGAAACTACTTTTTTTATTTTTTTCCCCAAATTCACTCTGCTTTCTGTGTATTTGAATAAGACCACAGAGATGGAACCTTTAGGTAACAATAATGGGAATTTGCTCCCTCCTTCCTCCATGTGGTTTCCCACTAACTATTGCCACTTGCTCCTTGTTGTCCTCATGTCACTCCCTGGCTTTTCTTCTCGTCAAAGTCAGCCCAGAGGCTGCAGGGATGTGCTACAGCCTTGGGAATGGGGTGGAGAATTCATAAAACCCACAGACATCATTGAAGCTCTTAGGAACAAAGTCTTCAGCGCCTAAAGCTTCTGCTTTAATACTCTGGCTCTGTTGAACCTAAGACAATGGACCTCTGATGAGTATTAAACAATAATGTTAAAAATATAAACAAGAAAAAGTTGATTAATCAAAATATTGTACATGGAAGTTGACAGATGTAGCCGGGAGTATTTGACCTCATAATTAAATCACTTGTAAATATGTATGGATATGTTAATGCCTTTACTGTCTGATTTCAAAGCATTCAGTGTTCAAGAAAGTGACATTTTTGTGAGCAACTGTTTTCATTGAGTGGATGTGTTTAAGTAGACCTGCCAGACTGGGCTGTCTTAGGAGAGCTGTGAGGAGGTTGTGCACCTGGGAGAAGCCCTCAGACACTCATGTCAGTCATTCACTCACATTTCCCCTCTCCACCACTTTATCTTTCCATTTTTTTCTGCTTTCCTTCTTCCCTGTCCTCCAGAACAGACTTGCAGCTCCCAGTGAACTAGAGCTGCTGTTTTAATGATGCATGACCAACTCTCTCTCCTGAAAAGTGGAAGTGGAGAACACCACAATAGGGATCTTCATTGTGTGTAAATCTGCACCATCCTGATGAGCTTAATGATGCTCTATTGACTTATACCAAATAAGAAATTAGCCTCTCCTTGTTGCCAGCTACACACAAACGTGAAAACATCCATTTTTTATTAGAGTCCTCACATGTGTGCTTATTAGAATTCCCCCTTTCCTTTCAGTTCTGCATTTTTACCAGGAGTCACTCCAAGACCCTTGGTGTTTGCAATGTGGAGATTTATCTTGGCCCGTTTCCATGGTGACACCTAAAAACGAGTCGCTCCAAGGTGCTGACCTGTCCTGTGTTATTTCATACGTGTGAAATGCCAACATTTTTACTCCTTTTGGTGTTTCCTCTGAACACAGAGGCACGTCAGTGGTCAGGGCCCTTAACAAACAGCCGTGTGTGGGTGCTGTTTGTATTGGGAGGATGCCGAGGTGCTAACAAAAGCACCACAGTTACACGAGGCACCTGGGAGCAAGGAAGGGAGAAGGAAAAGAGCTGTGCAGCACAAAGCAGCCTCTCCTCTCAGAAATACCTGCCTGAGAAACAACTGGGTGGAATATGAAAGCGTTGCAGCGCGGATGTGGATGTGCGGGAGTGACGGAGGGCCCAGCAGAAAGCTGGCTCTGAGACCCAAAGGCTGAACTACCTGAAGGGGAGAGGTTAGAGTTTATTCCCAGCTCTGCTTACTGGGTCACGGAGAGCAGCTGGAGCAGAAAATCGTATGCAGGAAGGGGGGGTGAGGGTGAGGGGCAGCGCTGGCTCCGGGGGCTGCAGGGAGATCAGGGCAGGGCCGCCCGTGCCAAAGTGGATTTCCTGGGAGGGAGGGGAGAGCCTGGCCACAGGGAAGGACTGGGAGCAGCCTTCAGGTGCCTTTAAAGTGAGCCAGCAAATGTCTGCACGGACACACTGAGCTGTCTGGCAGGGCAGCACGCGTAGGAGGGGCTCCTCTGCAGATATTTCTAAGGGATGTACATTTTTAATGACTGCAAATGGGATGGATCTCAACGTTGCAGTGCTTTTGTATGACAGCAGCGCATTCCCTGGTGTTGGGATATTTCTGCCAGACAGAAATAACTAAAGGAAAACTTGGGGTTTACCACACTCTCCTGATTTGGCATATTCTGTGATTGTTCTCCACGTTGGGATCTGTTCTCGTTGCAGTTAATAGCTTCACTTTCAGACTACCAACCTCAATGTTTTGCAGTATATACTGAATGTAGGTGATGTGCATATATTTCCCCTTTTTTTTACTCATTTAGACATCTTGGTACATCCAGGAATGGGACCAGCAAACAGTTTCTTTATAAGAGAAGGGGAAATGAGAGGTGTGTTGGAGGGGAGGGCCTGATTTTAAGTGCTAGTCAACTGCAACAACTGATAATCTGGAGCCTGTTCAAACCCATTTAGAGAACCGTTGAATTTTTAAGTGCCTTTTGATTCTCTCTTTCATTTATTTTAACTGATCTGCAGGGATTAGGAGCTTGGTAGGGGAACACCATAACGCTTGCCAAAATGTGTGAATAATTAGAACGCCAACGATGTGTGCCAGATAGGAGGGGAGTATTCACACTTCTGATTAGATTCACTGAAATACTGCTGTAAATCATGGCTGCCAAGGTAACTTTGAGCTCTCTGAAGTTCCTGCTGCCACAGGAGCCAGCTGTGGTGTGGCAGAGCATCCAGCTGTGGTGTGGCAGAGCATCCAGCTCTCCCCAGCAGTAGGTGGACACGTTTTGAGGAGCTGATTTGTTCTGCTGTCAGGCAGAGAGGGCAGAGCTTTGGAGGTGTGGTGTCTCACAGGTTGAGCAGGCAAGTTTCAGTGCTAACACCTGTGTGCTTACTACTGGGAATCAGGTGAAGAGAGGACAGGTTACTGCTCAAAACCTGATGGTTCACCAGCATTATGAGAATCTTGGCATTTCCCAGAACAGACTTTTGACAAATGTCAGTAGTAGGTACAATGGCCTAGGGGGGAAAAAGTGAGATAGGGTTTATCTTGCTTCCCTTTTCTTAATCCATAATCCTCAGGGAGCTGCAAGGGAGAACAGCCTCTCCCTGATGCTCTGCAGCACTCCTGCACACAGCCAGAGTGCTGTCCCAGTCCAGCCTCTGCTGCCCTGTGTTCACCCAAAGGCTGCCTGGAGCAGTGCCTGGCCACCAGACTGCAGTGCTGGGCAGGTGTTTTACAGGCAGATCACAGTATTGAGAGGAAGGTGGATTAAACTCCCAGATATCATCTTGAAAAACAAATCAAACCTTCATCATTGTGTGCCTTTCCTTTCCTATTTTCATGCATTTGGTCCCCAAAGCAACATACATCAGAGTCATCAGAGTCAAGAGGAGAAAATGGGAGTCTGTGTCCCCAGATGAGGGGTTGAGTGAGAGCTGGAGCTCACTGGAGCATTCAATCACACCCACACACTGTGCAGCTCACCCCGTAATGCTAACAAGGAGAGAAGCACACCTCGGAGTTCAGGGAGAGGAGTTCCATGTGAGTGAAGAATGCCCACAACAGTAACTCACACCATCCTGGCAGCTCCAGCTGTCACTGCCCTTGAACGTTGTGCCCTGGGAGATGGAGCAGGGCATGTCTGTGCTGGACAGGCAGAACCTGCTGACTCTGCAGGGTCACTGACCAGTGGGATCTGAGCCAGCAGTGCCCTGCAGCCAGGAGGGACATCCCTGTCCTGGGGGCAGAGGGAGGGAATTGTCCTGCTCTGCTCTGGGCTGGGGCAGCCTCAGCTCGAGAGCTGGGGCCCTTTGGGCACCACAGTGTGAAAAGGACATGAAGCCATTAGGGAGTGTCTTGGTTTGGAAAGACAGGTGTCTGCCAGGGAAAGCTGAAGCTCCCCTTGGAATGGAGAATGTAAACCCCCTGCCTCCAAATTATTATAATTTTGCAATTAGGAGCTTTCAGGCAAAGGCATGGGAATAGGAATTACAGTTCTTTACTAGGACCCAAGACAGGGAGCATCCAAAGGAGGCCCTGAGGATGGGGAAGGAGCTTGAGGAGAAGCTGTGTGAGGAGCACTGAGGGCTCTTGGAATGTCCAGCTGGAGGAGACTGAGGGGAGACTCATCCTGGATACATCATCCTCATGATGGGAAGAGGAGGGGCAGGCACTGATCTCTGCTCTGTGTGACAGGGACAGGACCTGAGGGCACAGCTGGAGCTGGGCCAGGGCAGGATCAGGCTGGAGATCAGGGGAAGGTTCTTCTCTCAGAGGGTGCTGGGCACTGCCCAGGCTCCCCAGGGAATGGGCACAGCCCCGAGGCTGCCAGAGCTCCAGGAGCTCCCAGGGATGCCCAGGGTGGGATCCTTGGGTGTCTGTGCAGGGCCAGGAGCTGGGCTGGATGATCCTTGGGGGTCCCTTCCAGCTCAGAAGCAGCAGGTCCCTGGCACCCTGCTCCAGGCTGGAATAACCCTGCACACACCTCCCAGATGTCCCTCCTTCCCCTCCCTTTGGAGCTTCCTGTGTGAGGAGAGTGAAGCTCAGCAGCAGCAGAAGCCACATCCCATTTCCCAGCTCCTGATTTCTCCACCCTGCTTCCTCCATCAGGTCTGTAGGTACAGGCCAGCCCAGTTAAAGCCAGTCTGGATGAGTTGGGTGCAGGAGATGGGGAAAGAGGCTTTTCAGGGGACAACCTTAAAAAATTTGTGTGGTATTTTCTTCTTTTCCATAAAACACTAAAACTGTTCCAGAATAGCTTTATTCAGAACTGTAGTAGTGGAAGTCAGGGCATCATCCCTGGTAAAGGAGGGGACAAAAATCAGGTACATACCATGATTTTAGGTCCTACTTGGAAGTATCTGCAAGATTTGATTGAAAGGAGGGAATTTTTGTGTTGCCATTGCAATGATTTACAGATTTTATTAATTTTGCCTCCTTTTAGTATATGGAGCTTTCGATTTTTTGCTTTTAAATTGTCATTCTTCAACCACAGCTTTAGTTATGCCATACTCCTATTTTAATGTGCCATTTTCCTAGTTTTCCTCTTAATTTCCCTCTTTGTAAGGGGATTGCTTGAAGCCCAGAAATTTGAATAAATAAATAAAAAGAGCTCAAATCTAGATCCCTCTTTCTGGAAGTCTAGAATGATGGTGGAATGGAAAACACCTTTCAAAGTCAGAGCTGTTTGTTATCCCAGCATTTGCAGAAGGCAGTGCAGGACGTGTGAGCAGGGCAAGGCTGGTGCTGCTGCACAAACAGCTTTGTGGCCACAGCAGTGTTGGCAGGAGCTGCCCTTGTTTCCCTCCTTGGCGAGACACAAACCCCCTCTGAAGTGCAGCAGCAACCCCAGAGCACAAGGGTAAAGGATCAGGAAACAGGACATGACAGAGGATGGCTTGTAAGCCAAATGGAATGGAGAAAATGAGCAACACATGAGGGATGTAAAGAGAGGGGAGAGGCACATCAAAATCACCTAACCATCCCTGATGTCTTCAGAAATGGAGAGAGACAGGAGAAACAATACATATGACCCCCTTTAAATCATAAGAATTGTTTTTCACAATTCAGTGAAAGTCTGAAGGAGATTTCTGTGGAAGGCTGGGAACCTTGTGAAGTCCCTGAGAATGCCTGGGCACAGATTAACATTTGACAAGGGGAGAGAAAATACCTTCAGCAGTGCTTGGCCTTTTAACTGCACAGACAGCTGGTGACACGGCAAAGGTGTTGCTCTGTGAAAGGTCACAATCAATACCTGGCATCTTTGGGGCTGTGTCCCCTCTCCTTTGTGCCTCCTGTACCCAGTTTTACCTGTCAAAACCAGCTGAACAAATCACAGTTCATGTGGCTGCTGGAAGCCCAGCGTCTCTGCTCTGCCTTGCTGTTCCTGCCTCCCCACCCCACCTGCTGCAGGTGCTCTGAGCTCTGGGGGATTATTTCTCTGTTCAGTTCATTGCACAGAGCCTGAACTGGCTCAGGGAAATACTTGGATGGGTTTAAATTTGCTATCCAGACACTTCTGATTTCTGACAGCAAGAAATCAGTGCAAGGTTTTCCTGTTTGACTTCCTGCCTTGATGTTGTCCATCCGAAGAAAACAGTCTTGGCAATATCCAATTAAAGACTGTTTTCCCCCTTGTGAATGTCACAGACTGAGTGTGGGCAGATAGTGAGGGCAAAAAGGAGCTCCCCTGATGAGCAGGTCTGTGGTGGGTGCCCTTGGGTGGAGGTGTTTTTCCAGCAGTCACTGACAGGACACTGGGCTAGATGGACCCTTGGTCCTACCTCCAGCAGCTCTTGAGGTGCATCATCCTCACTTGCCATACTGATCCATCTGAAAGGAGGGCTGGAAATCCTGAAGAACTGGAAATTAATTTAATAAATGGTGCTTAAAACAATTATTTTTAATTGAATAAATTTATACATTGCAAGAAGGTGCCTATTATTTCCAAAGCTTTATGGGTCTGAGCCTGCCCTGCCAGCAGTGTAAATTAGGAGTGATTTTGCTCCAGTTGTGCTAGTCTGAGTTAATCCTAAATGGAGACAGACTCTATGCTCTCTTCTAAGAGAGTCATGAGAGTGACAGTCCTAGCAAAATCACTTTAACAACTGGATTTTACCACTGGCACCTTTTAGAACTCCAGCCCATCATCTGAGCTCCCATTTGATACAGCACAAGGTACTTGCTGGCCTGTCCACTCGCATTGGCAGCAGCTCCAGTTGCTAAGGATGATGGAGCCTGGGGCTTTGCTGGTGGGGAATATTTTCCACATCCCATCTGCATCCCTGTAGAACTTGACCATTAGTCAGGCTACTTCTAAATGATGCATCTCTTTTAGAGATTTCGACTGATAACAAATGAAAGAGCATTTTTTTTTCTTTCCTTCCCTCATTATGCAGGCAGCTGTGTGACAGCGTTCTGACAAACTGTGTTATCTCAGGCTTCCAGCTGCAAGCTGTTCTCATCAATACTGCTGCGAGCTGGTTCCTACTAACCCTTGTGCCTTTATGCCCATTTTTATCAGAATTTCATTTTAATGTGAGGACAGCCAAATATAATGCCAGATGTGGGAAGCAGATAGTTTCCTTTGTACAAGAACATAGCAGGGGAGGTCTTCTAAAGGACTGGCCACACGGTGTGCAGGGGGACTGGGCTGGAATCATTATGTTTGATTCCTGGGGCTTATTCTTTACTATTATTATTATTAATTTATTATTGTTATTATTATTATTGTTATTGTTGTTGTTGTTGTTATTATTTTATGTTGCCATTTCAACCTTTACTCACATTTGCCTTGGCACCTTGGAACTGGAAAGAGAAATTAAACAACAACAAAAGATCCATTATTTAGGAGAAAACAGGAAAGGCAGCGTGCATCCCTGGTCCCGAGTTCGCTGTGTGCCAGGGGTGCTCAGATTGCTTTTATCCTGACTCCTTTCAGCTGGTCTGAAGAACAAAAGGCAACTGACAAACAGCTGCAGGAAAATCTTGTCTGACATCTGCTGAAATCACTATTTCTGAAAATGTGAACTGTTCCCCCAGCTAGAGCACCCAGCTCAGGTAGGGAAGGTACCAGCAAATCTGCATAAGCTCAGGGCTTGGGAGGATGGAATCCTTCTCCCTGTAGCACTGGGCTGTTTTCCTCAGTTTACAGCACAGAGCTGGATTTTGACAGAGAGGCTGGATGTTGTTGAAATATCAGTTCCAGCTTTGCTCAATTGCAAGGGAAAGGAGCCAATCCGAAACCAAGTTGCCCTTCACAATTTTTATTCTAATAAGAATGAAAAAAAAAATGTGTAAGAGAGGAATGCCTCTTTATCCTCATATTTTAGTCATCATTGTCATCCCTAGAAATGCTGTGGGTATTTACTGGTACCTGGAGGGATTTGTCTGGCCAGGCTGGTGTGGGTGGGTCAGGCCCCATCTCCCTCAGCCACAGCCCAAAGCAGCCTGACACAGCTTGTGTACACCTTGAGTTTTGGGTTGGCCCTGCCCAGTGGGGCTCTCCTCAATTAGCACCAACCAACCTCCCCAAATGAGGGCTGTGCAGGATCATGTTTGACTTGTGCTGACCCTGGAGCTTTTCACGTGTTTTTAACTCATTTATGACATTGAGCATCCACTCATTGCACTTTAACAAATCAAGTTACAGTCCCGAAAGAGTTCATTTCATGCTCTTGAGTGGTTACAGTAATTTATTAGTCCAGGAATTCTCATAATTTGGTGCTCTATTTTAAGTAGTTCAAGTCAAATTAATAGGAGGGTTTTCTTGAGGAGTAATGTCATCTATGCCTATATATAGAAAAGCTGTCATGTTAATTAGGTTTATACTGTTTTAAAATAGACACACAGACGTGCAGACGTTTGTGTTGATCTGGGTACTTAATGCAGGCCCCACTGGCCCAAATTACTGCTTTGCTCTTGCAGCTTTACCCTCTCACAGACACGTGCACACGTCCCCTTGGCCAAGACAAAGAAAATCCCCTTGTGTCTAAACAAGGAGTGTGGAATAAGATGTAAGTTTATTGAATAAGGAGGGGAAAAAATCACATTAACCCGCTAAAACACACAAGCTACACACTGGGAAGACCTTCTTTACAGCTGTTGTGGAAAAATATCTGTTCTTGTCAAAAGCTGTCCTGCACTGCCAGTGAAAAGGTATTAGGTGCAGGTGTCAAACATGCCTAATGAGGCATGAGGAGTCGACAGCCAAATAACAGAGATTATAGGTACAGAGGATTGTGAATGAAGTGTGAATAGCAGCCAGGATGTATGACTGACACAGAAAAGAGGAGAAGACAGGCAAGAAGAAAGAAGATACATCACTCACTTAAGGTGAATGGACATTCTGAATCACTTGATTGATATCTTCCCATCCAGTAATCCTACAACTTTTAAGATCTTACATTTAAAAATAACCTAAATTGTTCCTCCAAGAAATCATGAGTTTATTATAGGTCTTGAGGGTATTTTGCCTAACTCTGAGAGCAGAGGAGAAACATAATAAATGGCTCTGTGTGTTGTATGAGCACGTCAAAAGTTCGGGCACACCAACCTGCACTGTCAAATCAAGAGCCTGGGTATCAAGTTAGAAAAGTTTCAGGTAGCAGTATTTAAAACCCAGACTCTGACTCATTCCAGTCCCATCTAGAAGTACTTTGTAATTAAATTGCGTGTAACAGCATCTCCATTTCATCTGGAGGCAGATATGAAGGGAAATTTTTTAAGGAATTGTTTTGGGGAAAGGAGATGTTCCTGATTTTTTTTTTTTTTTTTATTGCCCAGCCCTTCTCTCCATCTGTTGCTTTCTTCTGTTGGATGGAGTCAAAATGTCTCTTCTTTATATCTAAACAATAAATCTCCAATGCTTAAGATATGAGTAATCCTGCAGATGAAATTCCAAATGCTATTGGTGTTATGGGAATGTCTGGACAGCCAATGTCAGACTGAAAGCTGTATCCCTGACAGATTTCCATCTGAACAGAAAACTCCATGGCAAGAAGCTGGTGTGCCTTTCTTTGGTCTCTGTCTTGCTGAAGCAGTGGGGTAATACTTGAAGTTTGTATCCATGAGAAGGATACCTTGCCTCTTGGCTAAGAAAAATAATTATGCTGCTCAGATAATTCATGCTGTTGGCACATTCAGAGACAGCCTGGGGGCTCGGGCTTGCTTCCTTTGAACTCGGTGGGAGTTTGGGGATTGACTTGAATGGGAGGAGGTCCTTGGGCTCTGGGTGTGTGTTGTACCAGCCAGGCTTTTCTGCTCTGCTGTTGCCACTTGGAGCATCCATGGCAAAATGGAGCTTTAGACCCGAGGCCTGTTGGGTTTTCTTCGCTGGCTAAAATGAGCAGAATCCAAACCTTAAGGGACCGATGAGGGGTGAAGGCAGAGCACAGGACTTGTCCTGAGCTGAACAGCACGAAAGGATTGCTGCTGGAATCAGGGAGGTTCTGGGGAGGTTTGCAGAGTGCTGGCAGGGACACACATCCTCCTCCTTCCCACCCCCAGCTGGTCCCAGCGCTGTCCCCCGGGCCTGGGGGATTGCTGGGGACCAGCAGGGCATGGGGTCGTATCCTGGATATTCCAGGAGTAATTGTCTGACTGAACGTGGCAGCAGATGGCTTTTTTTTTCTTTCTTTTTTTCTTTTTTTTTCCCTCCCCCCACCTCACTTTTCCCTTCAGGTTTTCAATGCGTGAATAACAAAAGTTATTTAAAACCAACAACAATAACAATAACAATAACACCCCCCCCCCCTCCCCAAGCCACGCCAAGAGGGAGTTGTTTCCCCTCAGGACAGAGAGCTGGATAAATGCAGTAATAGGTAGGCCGCCTCCGTTCGGGGCTGGGGAGTGTTGACTGCTGTTTGCTCATAGCCCAGCGGTGTTAACAAGCCCTGGATTGTTAGTGACAATCACACACTCGCCGGCACTTAAAGCAGAAGGCTTGATTTAATCGCGGAGCTGTCATTTATTTTTCTGTTGTGCTATTCCACAGGGGGAAGCGACTGATCAAGCGCCTTCTCCCCAGAGCAGAGGGCTGCTGCTTGCTTTTTTTTTCTTTTTTTTCTTTTTTCTTTTTTTTTTCTTTTTTTTTTTTTTTTGTTATGTCTAAATCCTCAATACAAATTGCAGTATTTCTGGACTCCCAGCGGGACCCATTAGTGCCTGTGGGGCATTAAAGATCATTAATAGTGCTGTCAGATGGGGAGAGAGGGAGGGAGAGGGAGAGGAAGCTGGCGAGCCAGCCAGTTGCTGAGCTTTCTCAGAAATCGGAAATTAATACATCTGCTTCATTAATACTGGCCTGTGTTTGATGTTTGTTAGCTGGCAACTTTAATGATGTAGGTTAGCACCAGTCGGGCACTTGCATGAATTGGATTCTTTCAATTACCTAAAGTTCCTTTTCCCCATCCTCCACCCCCCTCTTTCTCTGCCCAAAAAGTCAGCCCTTAATTAGCAACTCTAAAAGAAGAGGGAGAAGCAGGAAAAAAGGCTGGATTTTTCCTTCCCCTCCCCAAGTGTGACAGCCATGATTTGCAACCTTGCCTGTATCCCATTAAGTGCAGCTCTCTTCCAAGCATTTAACTGTATGGTAATGGAGAAGAAATGTTTTAATCACTGTGAACAACATGTTAATCAGTGCTGTGACTGAACACTAGGTATTAATTGGGTTAGGGTAAAGTGTTAACGTTTGCATCCAAGAATGCTGCTATCAAGTGCAAAGGAGACACAGATTCAGTGCTTTTGGCAGCTCTGAATCCCAAGGGGGCTGTGACTGGCAGGGTGACAGTGAGCAGGGAATGGGTTCAGCCCAGCCAGAGCGTGGATGGAGCTGCCTTCTGTCCCCAGCCTTCATCCCCCTTCCCTCAGCCAGCTCTTGTGTCCAGCAAAGTTTATCCAAGACTTCTCTGAGTCCTCTTCTGACAAACTCAGCAGCCCCTTGGCTTTGCTTGGATGTGTCCTCACCCAGGGGTTCTGAGCTCCTTCTTGCATGGCTTGGGGATCTTGGCAAGAACACACACGAGCAGTTTTCTCTGGGTGTGCTCCACCCACCCCTGATCCTGGGCACTGTGCACCCTCCGTGTCTCCAGGCATCCCAGCAGGGAGGATGCCTGATGTCTTCGAGGACATTTCTCGGCAAGTTTTGCGCTTGCTGAATCGGATTATCATGCGGTGGATCGCCTGCCATTTGTGCAACTGTGATGTTTGCATTTGCCTGTGTCCAGCCTGCACCGTGGTACTGAGATGCTCCAGTGAGAGTCAGCACTGCTCACCTGGCAGCTGTTCTCTCAGAGAACCTGGCCCAGCCTGCATCAGGAGAGAGGGAAGCTGGGCTGGTGATCAGTAGCTGCCCAGGTACTGCTGCAGCTCTGTGCAGAGCTGCCCAGGAGGGAGGAGAAGGCACAGCCTGAGTCTCGTGGGAGACTGTCAGGTAACACCCTTGGTGCTGCTCCTGCCGGATGTTTGGATTGTGCCTCCAGACTCCTGTCACTCCCCTCCTGTCTTCCCACTCAGAAGAAATATTATCTGGTAGCTGCACCCTTCCAGAGCTGGGAATCCAGGTCTGAGAAGGGATTTCCATGGGAAGCATTTGCAGAGCAGGAGGTGCTCTTTTCCTGGCAGCTGCCCCGTGGGCAGTTCAGCTGCAGCTGGCTCTGGTGGGACCATGGCAGCACAGGAGCAGCAGCAGCACAAACAGGAATGGATCTCAAACCTACAGAGATGTTCTCTAGATGGGCTTTGTTTCATTTGTTACCCTGGGAGTGGTTTGAAGTGCAGATGTGGTGCCAGTTCTTTTCCATGAAGAATCCAGCACTCCTGGAAGTCATTCTGTAAAATGGTCCAGCAGCAGTGACTGATTTATGCTGTTTTCTCTCTTGTTACTCAACTAGCCACAAACCATTTGCAACATGGATAGTGAGGCATAAAACCCAAATAAAAAGAAAAATCAGATGCTTTGTGTTTGGTGATTACCTTTTCGTTAGGGCTAAAACTAGATTAAAGATTAGACTAAAATCCAGAAAATAAATGATATTTTCCCCATGTCCGCACCACCTTTCCTTGTTGTTCTTCTTTAAGAACAAACTCCAACCCATAGATGATCAGTGAGGAGAGCAGGAGCCAGTTTCTGGCAGAGATCATCATTAGGTGGCTGCCCAGGGTGCCCGGGCTGCTTGCCAGGCATGTCTCAGGGCTGGGGACATCAGCAGCTGCTGTCCCCTCCTGCCTGTCCCACAGGAGCACGGGGCCCTGCTGCCTCCCTGACCCTGCTGAGCTGGGGCAGAGCAATCCTGCTGCTCCCTTCCATGGTGAGGGAGCTGTGCCCTGGCTGAGACTGGTGCAGCTGAAAGCAAACTGGGTAATTTCAGATGTTACCAGTCTGAGGGTCAGCCTCTGACCCTCATCCACTCTGACATGTTCAGTGTTGCCTTGTGATGCTGAAACTGTGCTGTGAGGGCTCATGTTGCTCCCTCACATCTCTGCTCTGCATGTTTTAGCAGAAGTTTCCCCTTACACATCACATTCTTTCTTGTATCATCACACGGTGTGAACAACCTCCTCTCAGTGACCTCATGGGACAAGTCACAGCTTCAGCTTCCCTGTGATGTTGCTAAAACACAAAGTTATGTCACATGTAGGTTGTCCCAGTGCTGATACTCTTTCTATCACATCAAGGAGGACTAAAATAAAGGTTCCATGGACAATAAATCTTGATTTGGGGTTTAATTTTGGATTTTAAAAAGTCCATGGTCATATGACACAATGTGCTGACGTCCTAGAAACCCTGACTGTAATGTAGTCACAAATTTAGAAGAGAGGACTTTGTTCTGGAAGACTGCAGCTGCACCAAGCATTGTCATCCTGATTTTACCACCAACCAGGCATCATCTTTGCCCCCAAACAGGAATAAAAGTATTTCTTGCCAGTTTGTTCCTGCCCAATTCAAATAAAATACACGATGCCAGAAGATGTGGCAGAGTGGTCATCCTGAGGTAAGGAATATGAAACTATGGCCTGATGCTTTCAGCATTTGAAATCCTTCTTTATGGCATGATACCAGGGTTTTTTTAATAGCTACTAAATTATTTTACTAAATTATTTCACACTGAAACTCTCATCCTTCTGGTACAAGGAGAGGAACTGAGATAAGCTCTGCTTTCCTCGGTGTCCCGTGATAAATGGGGGCCGAGCCAGGTTTAGAGTCTACAAAGCCCTCCTATGCTCTGCAAATGAGGTGGTTATGGTTTCTCCTCTGGCTTAGAGCTGCACAATTTACCCCCCAAATCTACCGTGTCACGGGGTCCCAGCTGCAGCATGGGCCGTGTGAGTGTCTGAAACCACCTTAATGGCTTTGCTGGGAATACCTCCTGGAGGCAGCAAAAGCTCCACCTGGATGAATGGGAAGGAAGGGAGAGATCCCCCTACAGTGCCTTGGAAAGAGTCACCTAAACAGAGAGAGCTGCCTCTGCAGGGAGGGCAGGCTGCAGGGGAGGCTGCTCAGCCTCAGTGGTGCCTGTGAGAGCTGGTTTGGGAGGCTGCAGTAAGGCTTTGTGTGGTGTCTGTGCTGCCTGCTCCCTTCCCAGCGGCAGGAAAACCTTCCCTGCCTGGCTGGGAGCTCAGCCCAGCCTGGCGCCGCTGCGTTCGTGTTCAGGGCTGTGTGACTTCATCTCCCCTGCATAACTGAGCTGCAAGTGAGACTTTTATTATACTCAGTGTTGCTCCACCATAGGCTGTAATTGGATTTTTTTTTTTTTATTGATTATGTGGTTAACTTTCCTTTTCACGGCAATAAATCTCAGACAGTGTTTAACTTTATAAAGTGAGGAGGAGAGGAAAGTATCAGGTGAGAGATGGCCCTTCCTGCATTCCCACATCCCCTGCCTCTCTCTCTCTCTTCTTTTTTTTTTTTTTTTCTTTTTTTCTTTTTTTTTTTTTTTTTCTTTTTTTTTTCCCTTTTGGTTTTTTTCTTAGTTTTGCACTGTGTTTTCATAGGCCTCTGTCAGGTGAGGTGGTGGCAGGGCTGTGACACCTCTGGCAGGGCTCTCTCAGACAGGCCTAACAATGCAAGTCCTGTTCAGAGAGGTCTCAGAATTTGGCTTTCACTGATGCCAGCAGTTCTGAAAGAGGCACGCTCAGCTTGGAGCACTCAAGTGCTGATGGACAAAGTGCTGGTTTAACAGTTCTGCCTAATAGGGAGCAGGTGAATAAATACACGATTAGAGAGTCCTTCACTATAACAGCCTTATTATCACATATTATGTCGAGTTGGAATTCCTGGAGGGGTTTTTTCTCTTTTTTTTTTTTTTTCCCAACTGATGATCTCAATTGTATCTAAAAATATGTATATGATTCCCAAGATTTCAACTGATATAAAAGTCAGAGTGTATGAAAACACACTGGATTATTCTTTAGTCTTCCTAGGTCATCTGAGGTTACTAACAGGCAGATTTTGTGTGGCACAAAGTGCTGGCCATTCTCATCCACTTCAACAAGCACTAGCAAAAATTCAGGCTTTCAGTGCTTTCTGTGAGTTTGGGATGTACTGAAGCTTTCATTGCAAGATGTACAGATAACTTCTTTCTTTATTTTTCTAATGGAGTACAAGGAAAGCCTGTGTGCAGTCAGAGAACAGATTATATTCCCGTTACCAGTGATGCCCTGACAAGAGGGAGCTGTGTTCAGCAGAACAAAGGGGTATGTAGATCTCTGGGAGTAAAAAGGTCAATAGTCTCTATCCCTAATGCTGCATTTGTAACACATTTAGCTGTTAATAGCCCTCCTTTGTGGGCCTAATTAGGAGGTAAAGGATACATTTATGGATGGTGCTGATAGCACAGGTAATGAGGGTCCTTCCAATGATGGAGTTTTGAATCCAGGTCTGATCTAGAGATGAATCACTTGAAAGGGAAGCTGGAAATGGTGGGATCATTTGGTGCCCTTAATATTTTCTGTAGAAACCTCTAATGAACAACTCTGTGCCCTTCAGAGTCATGGCCTTATTTTACAGCTGGGGAGGGTATCTGCCTTTGTTCTTTAATATCAGTCACGCAATATAGTCTTAGGAGTTGGAAATGAATTGGACAGTCTCTGTCCTCAGTTCCAACTTAAAACACATTGACTTCATTTTCAGAGGGAATGAATGCTTCCAGCCCCAGTGAGAAAGGAAATTAGAGCTGTAGGTTGTGAATGAGCTGTGCAAACCCAGTTCAAGGTGATGTGAGGATGTTTGACACTGTCCACTGCAGCCAGCTGGTGTCAGAACCAAGGGGTTGAGCTGAGGAATGAGGGGTGCACCACATCTTGACTGCCTTTGCATGTTTTCACCATTTTTCTTTCCTGCTTTGAGGGCAAATATCTGCAAAATATTTGGGAAAGAATCCATTAAAATGGCAGCCTGTCCTTACAATTGCAATGGGAAAGGTTTGTGTTCTTTGTAAAATGAATGAGGAACCAAGTGGCAAGGTGATTTATTTGGGGGTATTCACCGAAGGATGAGTGAACATCTCTGTCACCATGCTGCCCTCTCAGGAGCCCAGCTCCTCCACCAGACATCTCCTGATGCTGAAGGGAAAGCAGCCACTTGACCCTGCCCTGGAGTGTTGCTGGATGTGGTTTAGGTTACCTGGCAGGCTGTTGTCCATGGCAGATGTGTTGCTGTGGGCAGGGGTTCCTGGTGTTCAGCTCTGGGGAGCAATCCCAGCTCAGCAGCACCAGGCTGGGCACCCCACACCCTCACCCACAATGGCTGGTGTGGCAGCCACCCCAGCATGTCCCAGGGGGGTTAGCAGAGCAATATTCTGGAGTGCAGCTCCACTGGGCACGGGAATGCTTTGGCCAAGAACCCGTGTGCAATTACAGAGCACTCCAGGGAGGAGCGGGGCACCAGAGGAGCCGCGTGCTCTCCGAGGAATATCTCTTAAGTGAAAGCAGAGAGGAGATGCCTTTGACTGCTGCTGCCTCTCCTCCCTCAGGCTCTCAGACTTGACTCTTGAGAAGTCAGCTGGGAAAGCGTGCGACTCTACCCACTTGTCAGAAAAACACCTGCAGAGAGAGACAAGTCATGCCTTGTACCTTGGAGGCGGCAGAGCTCAAATCGATGCCGATCCCCACAGACTCACCGAGCGCAGGGAGAGATGCTGGGGGCCCCCAGCTCTCTTTGCTTTCAGCTCCCCGTGGCCTCAGCCAGCACCACGGGGAACCAGGAGCCTCCCGCACAGTGGGAGCCACAGTTGGGCTTTGTTGTGACAAACCACTGCCCAATTCCCACGAGGCTGCCTGCCTCCCGTCCTGATCCAGGGCAGGAAAAGCACCTTTGTGTATTGTGCAGAGATCTAAAAAAACCGTTGCATCTCTTCTGCAGCAATTCTTTCACACCACCTTGTCTTGCTTTTTTTAAAAAAAATTTTATTTCCCATTTTAAATCATGCAGGGTATAATACAATAAAGCAGTAAATCATGCAAATTGGTCTAGGTTACATTTTGAAAAATGTTAAGAGGAAACTGTTAAGAGACCCGTTTCTGACAGGCAATGCATTTTAAAGTTGAGGGATTTGAAATATTTCAGCAGTGGACCTAAAACAGCATTATAAATTAGTTCAACTTATCAGCCCAAAACAGAATTATTCATCTTCCAAAAGGGTATTTCATGCCCGCTAGGCCCAAACGATCGTTCACCTTCATTCTTGCCCTGCTCTAAGGGTAGGTCTCACTTTACTGAATTCTCCTGATTCATTACTGTGTGTTACTTTATGAATTTTTTATCAGCATTTTAATAGCTCTTTCAGATGATTGAATGTAACTGATTCTTGTAGCAGAACACTGATTGAACAGAAAGACAGTAATGTATGTCGTAGGGGTTAGCTCCAAGCTAAGCAACATGATTTTTACCTACAAGATGTGCTGTCTTTCCTTCTTATCCCCCCTCGCCTCCATTTTCCTCCCTTTTTTTCCACAGACAAGAGGCTGTCTGGCTTCTTTTTGGGAAACAGGGACATCTAAGCACTCCAGCAGCAGCTCTGACCATCCTGCTGTGGGGAATCCTGGGTTTGGGGTGTCAGAAGAGCAGGTTGCATCCATTTCTGAACCATTCTGATCTATCATCTCTCTCACACAAGTGCCTGGCACTCTGCTGTTGTGTCAGGCCCTGGGCACACCCGGTGTTGGCTGTGACAGCAAAGCTGCTGTGACACTTTCACCCCCTTGGTGCCTCAGCTGGGGCTTGACCCACTGCTTGCCACTGTTCTCTGTGTGGTGACTCTGGTCTGGGGAGCAGCCTGAAAACAGATCACTGAATAATGCAAATGAAAATGTCCTCAGGTTAACCAAAAAAAAAAAAAAAAAGGTATTTTCTTTAATGATCTGTTCTCTATGATGTCCTACTGGGTAGTGTGGGTATAATTAGGGAGACTGGTGTGAAGGTCCTAGGGTGGTGATGGGGAGGGGGGAATTGTGCTTCCTCCATCCCTGGGAGAGCCCACAGAGCCCTTCAACCAAAGGAAAACTCTCCTAGTTGTTGTGGATTGTTTCTGCCAGGTTCTTGGGGTCACATAAGCATCAGAGCTTGTGCAAGGTGTGGGGCTTGGGGCTCAGCACTATCAGCTGTCTTGGCCCAGCTGTGTGGAGTGCTGGGCCAGTGAGATTGTAGGAGTTGGACTCACTGATCCTGGTGGGTCCCTTCCATGATTCCATGGCAACTGAACTGGTTCCCAGCTAAGGGTGAGCCACTCCTGCCCGGGCAGGCTGGGAAGGCTGTGGCAGGAGATGGCCAGCAGCTGCTCTCCACTGTCAGCTTTGTGCAAATGAGGTCTGGCAGGGCCCCCTCGCTGTGCAGAGTCCAGCCTCTCCCTGCTCTGCATCCGTGTGTAATCCCAGCCGGATTACATGTTCCAATTTAAAGTTGATTAGATTTGATTCTTTTTCTCCAGCCATCCTCCTGAAGGCAATTTGTTGTCTTCACTGCAAATAATGTATTTATCTCCATCCACAGTTGGCCCTTCCTATCCAGAAAAGTTAAAATTAATTTATCATTTCAATGAGGCTTAAGGCCATCCAAGGGTATTTTAAAGAATGAGCAGTGAGGGGAAGGTGCAGTCACGCCGCCCGTGGCCAGTGGAGCAGCCTGTGCTTTGTGAGGAAGGTGGAATCAGCACCTCTCAGCTGGATGCTTTTTCTCTCTGAAAAGCTGGCAGAATACTTGACTTGCCAATTCTCTTGTTTTCTTTGTAGTTCACAACACCATCATAATGTGAAATGTGATGACAACAGAGCTCAGCTAAGGGAGCTGGCTGAGGCCAGAGCAAATGTAGCTGAACGGCTCTTGCTGTTTTTCCTTAGACCTTGGAAATTTCCAAATGTTAGTTTTGGGCCCTATATTCCAAAAGACTTCCTAAGTCTGTTTTTTTCCCCCCTTCTAGTTTTCCTTGCTTAATTCACAGCCCCCTGCAAATCCCTTCCCACTCTGGCCGTGGATGGTGTGAGGCTGATGGGTTTTGCTCAGTGCAGCCCCGTGCTGGCTCCAGCCTCCCTACAATGGTGGCTATTCATGAGGGGTGTGGGGAGAGCTGGGTAAAGACAAAGTGATTTCCCCCATAACAGTGGGCAGGTTTCACTTGTGGAGAAGTCCAGGAGGTGAAGTGCTCCCTTGTAGAAGGCCAGAAGGCAAAGGGTAAGACCACAGGACAGGTTGAAGCTGGAGCTTCAGTGATCACAGAATCATAGAACTATAGAATCATGAAGACCTGCAAGTCCAACCTTTGACCTGATATCACCATGCCCACCATGCATTTAGGGGGAATTTCAGAAGGAAAGAACAGACTTGAAGAGGAGAGTACCAGTTTTAGATGCCACTTACCAGAACAAATCAACAAATGGTCTCTGGCCAGAATGTGCCATGAGCATGACAGTTTTGCTTTGCAATAGTGATAATAACACATATGGGGAGGGAGAAGTGTTGCAGAGTTCCTTGAAGCTCAAAAGAGTTTCCTTTGATCTCTGACTTCACTGATTTGTGCAGAACTGTAGCTGGCAAAGGGGCGTATTGGCAAACCATGGGGCTGTGGAAGTAAAGCTCTGCTTTCGGGTGAATATTTATTGGTGTCTCTTAATGTTGCACTTTACACAACTCTGGATGTGCAGCCTAATTCAGAAACTGCTATGTTTCTCATTTCTTAATTTTTTATAATGATTTGATACACTCATAGGGAAGGTAATAGAAGGACATGGTGAGGCTGCAGCTGTCACACAGTTCCTAGAGTGAGTTTTACACACTCATTTTCCTTGAGGTTTTCTGTCTTGTGCTGCTTTGTGAAGAGAATTACATTGAGAGAGAAGTCAAGCAAGACATTTGATGTTCAGAGCAGGTCTTTGCCTGTC
This sequence comes from Phylloscopus trochilus trochilus, assembly GCA_016584745.2. Classification (NCBI taxonomy): domain Eukaryota; kingdom Metazoa; phylum Chordata; class Aves; order Passeriformes; family Phylloscopidae; genus Phylloscopus; species Phylloscopus trochilus. The sequence goes on from WQNJ02000022.1 coordinate 9,917,676, forward strand.
ATTCCAGCTCATTCCAGTCATCTCCTCCTGCATGAATTGTGCTCCCAGGGCAGGTCTTGGTGTGCTTGTCCTCTCATGGTGACCTCTGTGACCCACTCTGGTTGGGCCCTGCTGAAGGTTGTTTCCCATGCAACTGCCATGGGATGTCAGGCACCCTCATTGAAGAGTCTAGTTAACAAAATTAATTTCTTGTTCATGTTTTGATTCAGTCACATATTTCAGTTGCTTTGTAGAACACATTCCTTAGCAGGTTACCTCAAGCCATTTCTAAAGCATTCCCCACCCAGAGATGCAGCAGGGCGAGGGATGAGCGAGCCAGCTGCTCCAGCATGCTCTGAGTGCAGTGCCAGGTGAAGTGAAAGCCAAAGGAATGTGATCCAGCCCAGGTGAACCTGTCTGAAGTTTCCAGTGCAGGTTTGGCCACAGGGTTGTTGTTATCACCTCACTCAGCAAGGTGGCTCCAGCTACTGTAACATCTCTGGATGGCCTCATCCATCCAGTGATTTCCACAGGCTCTCCCTTCCTGCTCTGTCCCTGTGCCCATGCCATCTCCTGCCCTGGGACAGAGCTCTGGGATGCCAGCTCTGCTTTGCCATTTGTGACACAACTTGGCTGACACCAGTGCCAGAGGGGTTTGGGGGACAATCACTGAGCAGATCCAAGGGCCTGTGATCAGCACAGAGAGCTGTTCTTGAACAGCCCTGTACATTCTGGTGGAGAGGAAAACCTCCCTTGGAGCTTCTGGCAGGAGCTCTGCAGTCCCTGGCTGTCCACAGGCCAGCCAGGACACACAGACTGGCTCACATCTGTGGGGCTGCTGCAGGGCAGGACGGAGGCACAGCCCAGCAGGGTCCTGCTGACAGAGGATTAGTCTGGCCTGGCTGACGAGGGGCTGCTGGTGAGCCTTGGCGAGCAGGAATATTGCCCAGGAATTACATGGCTCTGGAGTGAGAGTTCAGTGGTGCTGTGCAGCCACGAGAGGAGCTGCTGCTGTTTCTCCATGCTCAAAGCAAGCAGAGCCACAGCCACAGCACACTGGCACAGGAGGGGCAGGGGTGGGAAGGACCTGTGGCCCTTCCAGCTGCCCTTTGGCTGCCCCTGCAGCCCAGAGCCCTCAGCCCAGGGCAGCTGTGCCTTGTCTCCTCTCCCAGCTCTATCCCTCCTGCCTCAGTAGCCAAGCAACAGCTTAGGGATGGCTCTGTTGCCTCTGCATTGTTCCAAAAGGCTTTGGTTAGGATGCCAGTAGTTTGAAATTAATTGAGAATACCAGAAAGGTTTGGGTTGGAAGGAACCCTTAAAGCTCATCCTGTTCCACTCCCTGCCATGACAGGGACACCTTCCACTGTCCCAGGGTGCTCCAAGCCCCATCCAACCTGGCCTTGATGTACATGAGGTTGTGAGTGCTACCAAATCTTGTAGTCCCTGTGTCATCTTCACTTGGTTCTCCTCAGAAACAGTGGGGCTTGTGCTTGGGTGAAATCTGAGCAGGAATTTTTGGAAAGGAGGCCACAGCCTTGCTTTCCCCCGGAGCAGAGTTAGTGCTTGTGCCTCCACCTTTACAGTTTTTTTTTGTCATTCTAGTCTGCCTGGCAATGGTATTTTATGTCTGGCATTACTTTAATAATAAAAATAAAAAAGAGGAAAAGATTTCTTGATAACTGTGTATATATTTGATATGATCTCCTTTTACTGAGAGTAAGGCCATTGGAGGAACGGGTTATCTCCGGGCTGCAAACCACCATTCTATTAGTCTGTTTGAAGTTATCTAGAAAGTCTGTTTGAAATATAGCCTCCTTCTTCCCCTCCCTCTCAACCTTCCTTCCCCTTAAATATATTTTCACTCCCAGATCAAAACAAGGCTGTGCTGCAATACAAAAACATTGTTTAAAGGGTCTTCACTCTGAGGTTTTATTTTCAGCCCTCGCTGGTAAATGGGGCTGGTCCAGCTCGACTCTAACCTTTATGCAAATTTAACGATAATTCAGCACAATATTTATAAGATTCAGAGTTAATTAAATCCCAGTGGAGATCAGACCCTGTATGACCTCATTACAGTTATACACAACCGCCTAATTTCCCCGAACAACCGCCGAGTGGAGGGTGTGCTAATTTAGGGAATGTATGGACATATGTACTGTCTAGATGTCTGTCTGTGCAGCCCCAATGGCAGCATCCTCCCTGTCACCAGCCCCTACTGAAAATCACATTAGCTTTTGTTAATAGACTCTTTTTTTTTTTTTTTTTTTTTTTTTTTTTTTTTTTTTTTTTTTGTTCCGCTGGATCTTTAATCGATAGGAATAAAATTAAAGAGACATTAATTATCAAGCCCCGAGCTCCCGAGCTGGAAGGCATTTTAGCAATGCAAAGTATTATTATTGCTATTAATTTTATTAGATAGGCTTCATTTTCTCCCCGACGTGATGAAGAATTTCGGTGGATTTCACCTGTGTGCAAAGGGGGCTGGCTCAAGGCCTCTTGCATCGCTTCAGTCTTGTCTGGGAGGCTGCAGAGGAAGGTTTGAATGATTCATGGGAGCCAGGATGGGAAGTTGCCATCTGTGAGCAGCTGAAAATTGAATCGATCTTTGTGTCCTTCAGTGCCCACGGGCTGGAGTGTACAGACACACATATGTACAGGCAAACGTGGGGTGGGGGGGGTTAATTCCCTTTATTCCCTTTTCAATCTGAATCCTTCTCATGATCTTTTATGTTAAGTCTTTGGGGGTCCTGCCTGTTATTGCCATGGACACAGCGAGGGTGGGAGTGGCTATTTTCTCAAGAGAGTGTTTGTAGAAAAAACTCCAGACAAGGGGAGCAGGAAAGACAAATTTGATTTGCCCATTGTGTAATCCAAGGGGGACTGAAAAAAAACCCATTCTTTAATTTTCAATAGGTTTCACTGTATTTAGATTAATTTCATTTTGGACACAACTACACTACTTCTTTCCCTTTGGAAATGAAACACTATTATCTAGTAAAAATAGGGAGTTTCAATGTTTTGAATTCTGTCATGAAAAAGGAATTGCTCATGGGTCTTTTTTTTGGTGTGGTGGTGTCCTCTTGGTGGGAACAAAAATCAGGAGTTACTACAAGTATCTGTTTTTCAATCTAAAACCCCCCTTATTTTCATAATCATATTCAGAACTGAATCTTTAGGTTTGATAAATATAAAAAAGTCCTCCTTGAGTATTTTTGTTTGTTGGTCGGTTAGTTTCGTTTTCCTTTAGGTTTTTTGTTTGTTTTCCCCATTTCCTTTACTCATGAGAGGGATGAATAGTAGAAACATGAGTTTCTGCTCTGTCAGCATGGGTTGGCAGTTTCAGCAGGTAAATATTTTCAGCAGCTTGCCCACAACACACACATCCCTATCCCCAGCAGCAACCCCTGTGCCATGAGGAGTCAGCAGCACATGGACAAAGTTCTCACAGAGCTCCCAAAACAAAGCCTGTTCTGGAGTCTGCACAACAGCATCATCCCTGTGTGTAACAGCAGAGACAAGGAAATAAAGCAGGGATGATCTCCTCTTGCACCAGGCAATGGACAGCATTCTCCAGCAGTACTTCCTTATTATTGCATCCAAGGGCACCTGAGTCAGATGAGAGGGAAATAAAATGAGCATGTTTTTGATGATCAGCAGTGAACACAGGCAAAGATACAGCAAACAGAGTGGCAGGGCCTGCGTGGAGCAGTGACTGACGGGACCTCTGATCTCCGTGCCCACAACTCTGTGTGATGGGGAGGCAGCTGCAATCTGTTCTGTTTAATGTGAGCTCAGCACAGCCCTCGGGCTATTTGTAAGCTGCCAGGGAGCTTTGGATCGCATGAAGTTTGGGCACCTTGCTGAATTTCATGGCTCTAGCTGTGCTGCAGGGTTTGACAGTTTAAAGGATAGAAAGGGGTGGTGGAAAGTTTCTTAAATAGCCTTCTGCCAAATTAAGAACAGTGCCCATATGCAGGTCAGAACTAGCTGGGGAACGGGGATTGCAAACTGTGGTGTCTTTGTTCCCTTCCTCCAGGAACAAACGAAAAAGTGGTTCAGTGCCTGGGATGCAAAGTGCCAGGGAAAGACCAGTGGATAGGGAATATCATCAACACTACCAGACACACACGAAAACAAAAGCAAAAAGCCCATCAGGCCAGAGAGGACAAAGTATCTTTAACACAGGAGCCTCTTTAAGAGCTTTCTGAGGGCCTGTGGGGATTTTGTGGTGGTTGAGGTTTTTGGGGGGTTTGCTTTACTTTTCCTTCAGAGCTGCTCTAGTTCATTAGTTTTTAACAATTTATCAGTATGGGAAGATAAATCCCCTGCAGTCCCTTTTAATATATTTTCTTCCTTCTTTTCAAGTAAATGATTGATGACTATCAATCTAATTGTTCAATACCGAGTGGTTGCTAATGCAGGGCCCCTGTTGCCTGAGGGTCCCTACCATGGTTTATAACCCCGTGCAGATCATCTGGTTAAGATCTTAAGTAGCCAAAGCTGTAAAAGTTTATGTCTGTGTGTGGGTGGGGGAGTAGAGAGCTCACAAGTAAGCAAGGCACATTTCCATTAATCATGTTGCTCTCCTTTTGGCTGCTGGATTGGGCAATATGTTCCCAGCTATGCAAGTTGGGTGGAGAAGAGTTTCTCTGTGTTAGTATTTGCCTCTGGCAAACAGAGCTGTGGTGCCATGTGGAAGGAGGCTCATGGATGAGGAAGTGTTGTCTGGGGGGGGAGGCACAGGGCAGGGCTGGCTGCTCCGTGTTCATCCCTGCTGTGGCTTTGCTGCCTTACACCAAACACCAGTCTGGTCACTCCCAGGGATTACTGAGCTCCAGTGTGATGGGCTCATGCACTCAGCAGCCTTCCTGTGGCCTTCACACCGTTCAGGCTCCTTGAACTTGGGTGCCACCATCACTCTTGAATTAGCAATGTTCCTTAGATGTCCAGGGACAGGCAAGAGCCCCTTTTGGTAGGTGCTGAACCAAGACAGTGCCTATGACAACCTCACCCTTTGGGAGATGGGACCAGAGGGATGCACAGACAGGAGCACACAGGGAAGAGAGGGCACAGGGCTGGCCCAGCACTCTGTATGTGCTCTGCACACACCAGCCACTGTCTGCTCTCAGGGGGTTAGGGTTTCGTTTGGGATCTTGGGTCTATAAGGAAGAGGACCTGCAGAGCTTCACAGAGTGTGAGAGGTCCCAACACCACTGCAGCTCCAGGTGTACAAGCCCCACACTCACAGTGGGAGGTGTTGTGGCTCCATAAGGCTGGGTTGGACAGCCACAGGATACCAAATTAAACAATATATAATCTAATATCTTCACGAGGCTTCCTAAGGCAAAGCTGAGATAAAAAAAGGCTTGGACATCTTCCTGACAGGTAATGGTATGGAGATGACAGTACAGATTCTTATACTTCAGACTGGCAATGTGTGAGTAGAAGCAAAAATAAAGTGAAAACAAATATTGTCTGGTGTTTCTTTATGTTTGGAAATTTCCAGTACTTATGTTTTTAATTGCTTTTAGCTACAGGTCTGTGATATGTTTTAAAATTAGGTAATGAAACGCCCAAAGCTCCCCAACAGCATAGAACCGAGTTTTGCTTTTCAAAATCTGCATCAAATTCTTAAAGTAATCTATATTTTTAATAAATACAGGAAGTTTCTCTGGTATTAAGGTATCTCTTATTGGAACAATGTATGTTGGTCCTTTTCTCTACAAAGAACGCATTATTACCACCACTAACACATCAGCTGAGATACCTATCCATAATGCCATTTGGTACCTCTGTATTGTAGGATTTTACATTTTCAGAGTTGTGTGTTGATTGATTCCTTCACATTTAATTTGCCTCTCAGTTTTTCAATATTTTTGTTCCATTTCTCTGAACAGGGCACTAATACCCCATCCCATTTTCACTCACTGAAGGTCCCCAAGTGAAGCCATGACTTTCCAGTTTCTGAGATCTGTCCTGAGACCTCTAAACTGGGTTACCTCATACTGCCTTAGAGGTGGGAAGTGATCTCATATGGGTAAGGGACAGAAACAGAAACAACTTTATAGGTGGCAAAGGAAACATTAAAAAAAAAATCCATTTGTGGGCACATATTCTCTCCAAACAGATGAAGCAATTAAAAGAGAAAAACTGACAACAAAGGAGAAGCGGAGTCTACTAACATTTGCTCAGTGTGAATCTTGGGTTTCTCTGTGGGAGTTATTTAAATTTACACCGGTGAGGGCGGCAGCAGAAGTGGCTTTCCACAGCCCGTGCCCCACATCTCCCTGTGCTGTAAATTAACCTGCTTTCCTGGTGACTTCACTGCACCAGCTCCCGGGGGCAATCACTGCCCTGACAGAACTAAGCCTTGGTGTCTGGGGCTGCTTCCCCAGCCCTGCCTCTGGACAAGGTTTTAGGAGTGATTAATTCCTCCGTCGGCACTCGGGGCTTTGCCTGGACAAACAGCCCTGTTTGCTCACGTGAGATGGATTGCAGCCTCCGGACCCTGCGCTTTGCCCGGGGGGTGAGGGCAGGGCTGCTCTGCTCTTTGGAGAGTCTTCTTTGAGAGGTCTAAATTACAAAACTGTTCATTTTGTTTAAAGAAAGATTATGATCTCTGGAAGAAATACAGTACCGGCAGCAACAATGCACAAAGTGCTCAGAAACATTCGGAATATTGGACCTAACAGAGAAACCCCTCCCAATCCCTGCACCAGCCTTAGTGCAAGTGTTGACTTACCCAGAGCCACAGAGTACTTGGGAAATGGAAGTCTTCAAAGATAAACAATTGGCTTAATATTTCAATATTTGTTATGTGGCCACTATCAATGTCTTGATTTTGGCACTGCCAGGCAGAGCTGTGCTGGATGTTACGTGCTGGAGAGCAGGGGGGCTCAGGACCCAGTGGGTTTGTGCAGTTGGACATGGTGGGTTTGGGCAGTGGGACACAGTGGGTTTGTGCAGTTGGACATGGTGGGTTTGGGCAGAGGTGACATGGTGGGTTTGGGCAATGGGACATGGTGGGTTTGGGCAGAGGTGACACATGGGTTCAGGCAGTAGGGACACAGTGGGTTCAGGCAGTAGGGACACAGTGGGTTTGGGCAGTGGGACATGGTGGGTTTGGGCAGAGGTGACACATGGGTTCAGGCAGTAGGGACACAGTGGGTTTGGGCAGTGGGGTCACAGTGGGTTTGGGCAGTGGGGACACAGTGGATTCAGTCAGCAGTGACATGGTGGTTTTGGGACAGTGGTGACACATGGGGTTCAGGCAGTGGGGACACAGGCCATTCTGGCAGGGGTGACACAGGGCTTTGGGCAGCAGTGACACAGTGGGCTCGCCAGCAACAGCACCGTCATCCTCCTTCCAGCCTGATGAGGAGTTTGTGATACACAGAACCCAACCATGTACCAGTGCAGGGAAGTGTTATAGGTTTATGAGGAGAGTGATTAAAAATGTATCAAAGAGGCTTGTAAAGCTTATGGTTCAAGTTAACTGTATGAAGTAAACAGCCTTTAAGTGTCTCCTGGGACTGTGACAGATAGTCTGTGGGTGTTACTGCAACATGGTACTGGTGATTGTTCTGGCCATCCCAAACTAATCACCATCTGTGTGTATGAGCCTCTTGGGAGCTCCTGGTTGTTGGACAATCATGGTTGTTAGCATTTTTAATCAGTTTCTGTGCAGCACAGATAGAAACCGTATGCTCCAGTCTTTATTTTCCCTACTCGGAGAGAATTATTGCAGCACTATAAAGGGGATGTGTGAGTTCCTGCTAATTTTAGAGGGTCACATTCACCTCATGCACCCAGTCGTGGTGACATTTCCCTTGGTGTTCCCTGCCCCTGCTCTGAAGCGCTGTGGTAAGAATTATGCTCCTGTTTTGCTGCTGGCAAGGTGGACTGGGCTGTGAGTCCTTGGCTCTGCCTGGCAGCCCCCTCTGTCCTCATGGCCATGCTTCCTGCGTGACTCAAAGGCACTGACACAAATGAAGAACATTCAGGATCACGGTTGGGGAGATGGAGTTGGGGGGTTTTATTGTCCTTCTTGGTAGTGAGGAATAGCTGCTGAAGCAGGAAGAAGCAGAGCAGATCATTGCCTGGAGCAGGAGACTGTGTGCAGTTGAAGTTATGGGCCCTGGGAGAGTTCCCAGCTGTACTTGCCTGGCTGTTGATGCAAGAGGCACTGCAGGCAAAGATGGCTCCGGGAATGGAGGGGCAAACAGCGAGGGGAGGGATGGCTCAGATCCAGGCTCTGAGGAGCAGTGCCGATGCTAAAAGGAAAAAAGCTCTTCTCTCGTTCTGTACTGAAGTGCAGCTCATCTCGACAATTAATCCTTTAAGAATTAAGATCTGGGGGCTGGCTGCGCGCTCCGCAGCCGTTTGACATCTGTGCGCGGTGGCTGGAGAGCAGAACCCGGCTCTTCCCTGCCGGGCTCTGGCAGCCTGGCCCAGAGTGCTGAGCTGTCAAACCTGGCACCAGCTCGAGTGCCCCCTTGTCCCCATCTCCCAGCCCCAGACTCAGCTCGAAGGACTGAACAAAGGGCTGGGAGTGTGAGCAGAGGAGGTGCTGATGTACACGGGAGGTGAGGGGGGAGAACAGAGGAATAGTGAGCAGGCTGAATTCCCTCCTGTTCCAGGCAAGCTGGAGTTCTTGTCTTAAATGAAATGTCTTTTGTGTTTTCATTATCAATGTTGCCATCAGTTTCCTGGAGCTCTGCTCTCCTTTTCATTTTTAAAGGACTTGATTCAGGCTTCCTATTAATTTTCCTGGAGCCGTGAGGTGTGAGACCGAGGGGCAATGTGCTGCTGCTGCTGCTGTGTTTATCAGCTGGGGCTGCCATGTCCCTGTAGCTGTGGGACCAGGAACAGGTTTTGAAGAACATTTTAAATGAATGAATGAATGAATAAAGCAATTTTCTAGTGCTGGTCTGGTGTCCACAGTCAGGCGGCCTGTTTGAGTGAGGGTTAGTCCTTCTCTGCATTGTTTGGGTGGTAGGGTCTCATCTATTTATTCACATTGATGTGATCAGTTTGTTCTCTGGAGTTCCATCCATGGATTTTGTCAAGTTTAACACCATGGCTTTGTGGTGGGTACCATGCCTACACAGTGGAGAGGTGCTTTGTGCCTTCCCATCTTTCCTCCTGGTGCTCATGTCTCCCTGGAAACTGTATTCTGCTGCTGGCAGACCAAATCAACAAGTAATTTCTGTTTACCTGTTGTCAAAAGGGACAGTTATATGTGATTAGGTGTGTATTGATTATCTGATTTAAACCACAAATGTTTCCCCATAAACTGTGCTGTGCCCCCAGTCTGTCGCAGATCACTGGTATCTCCTCCACATGTAGCAGCATGGGGCTCACACTGGTTTGGGACTGGTTTGTTATTGCTGTCATCCAGCCTGGCCTTCCGAGGAGGTGGAATTGTCAAATACTACAGAGTCCATTAAGAGTCTGAGAGCTGCTGTCAGGCAGGGACTGTCACTGCAAAAATCCTGCAGTTGCATTTACACCAACCTGTGAATTCCTCCTGGAAGGGGCAGAATACTGAGAATTCCAAGAGTTAATGGCCCAAGTGGGTTATAAGATCCATAATCACCGACGCTGTCTCTCCTCAATGCATGTGTCTTCATCTGTCAGCCTTGAGGATCATCATGGGCCTGTGTGAAATGAAAAAAAAACCTGTTTAACTGCTTCATATTAACTAACACATTAGACCCCTCCTGACATTATCATTGTTAATTCTAACAAAACATGCTCCCGCTGCTGGGAACCCGAGTGTGCTTCCAAATGCATCCCTGCTCAGAGAGCAGGAGGAGGTCACTTGCCATGGGACCTGGGCTGCAAACACGCTTCTCCTGGAAACCATCAGAGCCCAAGCCTGGTGACTCACACAGTGCAGAGCAGGGTGCATCTTCTTAGAAAATTAAAGCTGGTTTTTGAGGAAAGTGGCTCACTGGCAGCTCGCTCCCTTTATTTTGGCCTTACAGTTGGAGCAGGTTTGCCTCCACCCAGAGGGGAAGAAGAGTCAGACTGTGAGAGGGACAGAGCTCAGTGGAGAAGGACCAGGTTCAAAGGTGTGAAGAGCTCTTTGGTGCAGCTGGGGAAGCAGTAAATACTCAGTAAAATCTCAGTAAATACTCAGTAGAAACTCACTGCTGCTTTGCATTTCTCTCAGATCTACATGTCACAGATGAGCCTCTCCCTGTCTTGTGCAGGTCACTGCTACAAGTGTGGGCAGTAAGGACTGCTCTGTGCTAGCAAATGAAGGAGTACCCAGTTGCCTGCAGTAATTGCCCAAGGTGTTAGCACAGTGTTTCTGCAGGACCCAGGAGACCTTTCCAGGGAGGGTTCTCAGTGCCCTGTTTGGCTCACTCCCCTGCCAGGGCCCTTTCTTAGGCTTGCACGGGAGGAAGTGTCTGCTCATCCCTCCCACCTCATGCACTTCTCCTGTGTGGGCTGGGCTGGGCTGGGCTGGCTTTGCAGAGGCCTCTCTGCAGAGACCTGGGGGGCTCCTGGAGCTCTGCAGTGCAACTGCTGGAGTTGGTGTAAGGGAGTGAGACCTGACCTGCCACTCCTTGGCTTTAGGGTAAATTCCACGTTCCCAGGCCAGTCCAGGTGCAATGGTTGGTGAAACACAGAAACAACCTGCTCTGAGTGGCTGAGGGGAACCATTTAACCTGATGGAATTTTGTTACTGACATTTTTATCTCTTTACTCCTTTTCCTAGGATTATGTTCTCAAAGGGGCAGGCCTGATTTCTCCGTCAACATTCAGGCAAAATCAGAAAGACTTTTTGTCTGAATTAGGGCCCATAAATTATGTCCAAACACACCCAGCCACATCCAGGGTTTTTACAGCTACACATAGAAGACTACATTTGTAGTGCTGGGTGTCATGCCTCTATCACTCGAGGAGGAATTTATTTTACCCTGTACTTCTTCCAATTAAGCACTGGTGGATGCTTGGCTGTGACAGGTACTGATAAATGGATGTGGCAGGATCGACTGTGAATGTTTTGGCAGCAGCCCTCCTTCAGGTAGCTATTAACTTTATTTTTTAATATGAAATTCAGGCACTAAATCCAAGGGAAAAAAAAAAGCATACATAATGTAGGTTAATTAAAATGCCTGTAAATGAACAGGTGACAGGTGCCAAGCCCCATGACAACCACAACTGGAGAAATGAAAGTGCAACAGACTATTAGGATTCCTGTGTTAATCAGGTAATAGTAACTTGGGTAATTACAAAATCATATGAAATCTTTTTTAAATCCCAAACCTCATTTATAGCCTTTCGGAGATAAAATATAAAATGTAGAGTTTTAATCCAAAAGGACTTTCTCTTCTCTGGAGCCCTCAATCTCAGATTTCTTCCATGGCTGACACAATTAAAGGCTGGATTTTTTTTCTCTCCCCTCTCTTCAATTTTATTTTAATTAAGAAATATTAAGTTAAAAGCCACCGAAGAGTTTGAGTTTCTCTCTCTCTAGCAGGTATTTGGTAGTCACTTATGTGTCCCAAGGCCTTTTGCTGTGTATCAGGTGGAACCTGTCATGTGCACCTGTTGGCTCTTAGGGGTGGAATTTATTTTCGTGCTGAGAAGCAGCACAGGGCACATGTGAGATGAACCTGGAATAGACTGGAAGCTGCTCTGCCTTCCCAGGAGCAAATTATTTGAAGATAAGTAAGCGGACTTCTGATTAAAATGTTTTTTTTTTCTGTGAGTATGAGGCCAAGCAGTGATACAATTTGATATCTGATATGCAAACTAAGACAACAGCCCATTGTTGCAGCCTTTCCCAGACTGAAAGGCCCATCCAGATATGGTTTCCCAAGTAAACACATGGAACCCTCCTGAGGAGATGCTCACAGACATTCTTTCTCTGCTTCTGGAGTCTTACTGTATAACTGGGGTCTTGATCCCAAGCAGAAAGTTTAGCAGAGGTATTAAGTGACTTGCCCAAGGTCATTAATAAAAATCAGTAGAAAAATGAAACCTTCCAGACGTTTGCTGTAATTACCAAGGCATATGCCTCTCTCTTGATCTGTTAGAGATGTAAAAAATATATATAAATATATATATATATTAAAAAACTGTCTGTAATTAGGGCTAGGAGCTGGTGCCTTTGCTGAGAACTTGCACCAGGGCTCCCTGTGTGAAGGACCTTGGAGGCTGATTCAGACTCTGGCATATAAAGATTTTTCTTGGATTTTTTTTTTCTTTTTTATTTTTTTAATAAACCAGATATCAGAAATGAAAAACATTGGTTTTCATCCTTGTCCCTGCAATAGAATTTATTACCCCTGGGCTATAGACAGCCAGACAAATAGAAACAGATTTCTTTCTTTCTTTCTTTCTTTGACTTGGAAGATGAGAACATGTTTTGTACATTCCTATATTGCAGCCAAAATAAAGGTCTTTATCTTCAAGGAAATCAGAGGTTTGGTTCTTGGTAATACCCCACTAACCCAGACAGTGACAAATTTCCAGCTTTCCCCACCATACCAGGAACATGATGACATTCAACTCCCATCAAGAGGAACAAGGGGCCCTTCCCTCCCTTTCCCTTTTCTGATCAACACTGTGTATAAATTAAACAAAGAAAAGGATGGAGCTTTATTTTAGGAAGCTTTTGGACCACAAGTTGTGTAGTTGTGTTTTGGATTAAAGGTCAGGATGGGAAATCTGCCAAAGTTTCCCCTCCCCATTGCTACTAATTGTCACTGCTCCAGTGGGAAAAAAATAAATAATACTGGATTAAGGGGGGAAAAAAAAATAAACCCAGTAAGAATAATAAGGAGAAAACGGAAATCAGGCTTCATCCAGTGCTTGAGATATGCCCTACATAGAGGCTATTGAATTCTGCCCACCCCTTTGCCAGCCTCCCCTGGGCATGGGGGACAGTGCTTATTTTGTTTGGGGGTTTTTCCCTCCCTCCCACCCTCTGCCTCCTTCAGTGTTTTTATTCAGGCACAGCAGGCACAAAAGTGAACGCTGACAAGCTTTGGCACACTTAAAAAAACAAAATAAAAGGGGAAAAATAAAAAAGGAGAAAAAAAATTGCTGCCCCTCTCCCCAAGCCGTCCATTCTGTCGCCAGAGCCCTGCATTTTCCAACATAAAAGCATAATCAAAAGAAATCACGCTTGGGCTCAGTCAGGGACAGGGCAGAATAGTCCATTTAGCTTTATGCTAAAAAAGAAAATAATTGGACCAAAATTTGTTTGAAATAGGAGCAGGAAACAGTTTGTTTGCAATCTATTTCCTCTGGAAAACAGCAAACCCTATTAAACCCTCTTTGGGAGCTATTTATTTTGGAAACAAGTTCAACCATTCTGCAAGCAGCACATGCAGGCAGAGAAAGTTGTAGTGGAGTGTAATCTTGGGAGGAAATGTCCATGTTTATCTACACCGAAGTTCCAACCAGCTCCCAGAAAAACAACTGTTCCACTTTAGCTGGGCTTGGCTGCTCGTAGCCCACAGCCCCAGAGTGATAAGCCCTGTAAGAGGTGCAGCTGGGAGGCAGGAAAGCCAGCAGTGCCAAAGGGCTCTTCTGCCCTTCTCCAAAGGAGTGTGTTTGCTCTCCTACTCTTCTCCCATCACCACTCTGCAAACCCCACACCTCATCACACCACGGTGTTCCCATTCCTGATTTCCCCTGTGACATCCACACCTGTGCCAGAACCAGGGAGGGACACTGGCCACTGGGCACAGCAGAGACAGCAACAGTCCGAAGCTGTGGAGGCTGCTGCTGGTGGGTTTTACCTCTCTTTTCCTGGTCAAAACACAGTAGAATCCTCGAGGGAACAGTTATAATGAATAATTTCCAGCTGGTGTGTTGTGATTGAGCAGTTTGGGGGAGTATTTGATGGCTGAGATGAACCAGTTCAAGCCTTACTGCTGGTTTGCAGTGGGACAGGACCTCCCAGCAAAACCACTGATTTTCTGTCTCCTAACGTTGCTAGTGCTGGACACAGAAATTCCTCACTGGACTTTAGTGTTTCTTCATTTAGGAAGGTTAAATCAATACTACCCAGTGCTGTCCTCAAATTCATCCTCAGTGTTGTGATTCCAGGTAACCCATGGTACCTGTCAGTTTGGCTCCATGTCTGGTGCCAGTCAGGGTTGTTTTCCCCAGACAAGGGTGGCTCCCAAGGCCTTTTCCAGCTTTGGGCATCCCATTATCCCAGAGCTTGTAACAGCCACAGCCTTGCACAGCCTGATGTGCCCTTCGTGTCCTCATGCCTGGGACAGGCAGGGACTTGTGCTGCTGCCTCTCTGCAGGTGCTGGGAGGTGTGGGGGTGTATCCTACACTCGAGGCACTGAGAAGGCATCTGCCAGGCCCTGCCACTTCCCCAGAGCTGAGCTTTTCCTCCAAGCTCTAACCACGTCCTCCCCAGCTTTGTCTTATCTGTCACAATAAGATTAACCCAGTTATGTAGGTATTTGCATTCCTCTTAGCCACCTACTCCTGTCCCCACTTCCCCTGATCTCCATCCTTCTCTACATTAATTTCTCTTTATATTTAACCTTTAGATTTTGGAGAAAGGAGTATAATGGGTCTCAGCAGGATATCATCTGATTTCTGCTCACGAGAGAGGGTCTTAAGTTTCCCCACAAAGTGGCTGTGATTTATGAGCTGTTTCTCACTTAGGGGTTAAGTGTTATCTCTCAGCCCAAATATCCTGTATTAGCAATAGAGCTGATTACCACTGTTTGTATCAGTCATTGGGATCCTTAAATAAAATGGAGAGCAGCTTGTTGGAAATCCTCATTTCATTGAAAAGCATGGTTTAACTTTAATAGGGTTTGCATATATATCGTAAATCAGCTTGGAAAAAAGAGGGCATATTTTTTTTTCTCCATCTGATTGTTTTACACATTTCAACAGTGTGTAAAAACACAGCCTGTCATTGTTAATTTTAACCAAAGGGAATTACTTCTCAAAAGACTGCAGTCGTGATTAAATGGAAAAGGTATCAGTAGTGTAAATTTGGAGCTGATTAAATGCTGTCAGCTCAGATTCCTTATGCAAAAGAGATACAGGGATTAGGCTGGCTGCTTTCACCACCTAAATAACACAAGTGCTTAAGCACACCTAATGCAGGGAACTTCTGCAACACTGGGTTTGTGTTTTAGCACAGGGCAAACCTGAATCCTGCAGTCCTTGGATTGAGCTGATCCCCCTTTCCCATCCTACACAAACTGGGTCTTTCCTGCTCCCGTGAGACTGGGATGGCAATAACAAATGTTCTGGGCTTTGCTCCCTTAGGGAGTGGGGGACCTTCCCAAAGTGCAAGGTGAGTTGTAGGAGTTTGGAATGCACTGTTCTTCCTGTTAGAAAGAGTATTTCTCTCTTCTGGTACAGTCCTGGGGATACAAGTGGAAATTAACAGGCAGGGCCATTCCTGGTTCCACTGTTACCTCACCTGCAGAACTGCCACAGCTTTCAGCCTTTCTATGGATGAGCAATTCTGCCTCCACCAAGGGTGAAGAAGGGACAGCTGCAGCATTGCAGAGTGCAGGAAAGGGACCTGGTTTCTGTGCTCAGAGCAGGTCAGAGAATCCTCCAACGGTTTGCATTAGAATGGAACTTATAAAGATCATCCAATGATCATCCATCCAACCCTGCAGTGGGCAGGGTTCCAGTGGGGTTTGCATCCATCTTTCTGGTCAGAGCAGAGTGGAATTTGCAACCTCAGGCAAACGAGTTGTTCAAACACTTCTCTCACGGTTAGGGACAACTTCACATCACCTGTAGGAAGTGGTCACCTCCCTCTCTAGGCTGAACCATCTGGTGAGGTAGAGCAGAGGTTTGATCAGGTGGAAATGGCAGGTATTTTAAAGGATTTCTTCAACATCAGATCCCAAAAAGCTTTGGGGCACTACAGTGGGCCATAATGCCTGGTTCTTTCCAGACAGCACAGTCCTCACAGACAGACAGGGAGCTCTGTGCTTGCTGCCGTGGGCAGGGCCTTGGGGTGCCTTGGGACTGTACAGTGCTGGATATGCTGGACAGAACTGAAAAATGGTCCTGCAGATCTCACAGAGAGATCCAGGGTGAGGTCTGTGTTGTTCCCAAGCAGCTGCAGAGAGAAGGTGGTAAAGGGAACAGCATCACAAGTCTGAGGGACAATGACCAGAAGAGAAAGGTGCCCTACATTTGCAAGTATTGCAATGTGTACAGAACTATTTCTCAGATCTACTGCAGCTTATTCATAATTTAAATTTTGAATTTAATTTTTTTCCAATGCTATGGACCATAGGTTTCACATCCTCACATGTGATCAAGCCAGCAGTGTGATAAGGGAATATGGGCAGGAGTCTAGCTCCTGAGATCCAAATCCCTCCTGATTAAAAGCCTTCTGTGGTTACTTTGGTGGTTTTCTCACAGCACTCGGCAGTTAACCAAAGACAAGAAATTCACCCAGGGTTTTTTGTTTTAGTTTTTTACATTTTGGTTGTTTGTTTTTTGGTGTTGTTTTTTTTTTTTTTCCTAGGCACATATTGTCAGAAACTGGCAAGTTGATGAGCTTTTATTTCATGCATAACTAAAGATGCAGCAGTAGTATGAAGGGAGCTGGGGTACAGCTGATATCTAGAATAGGACTTACTTTAATTGAAAAGCAGTTCTAGTCATTTTTTTCTCTTCTCTTCTTATAAGAAATGGCGGGGGGGAAGAATTGTTTTCAAGTATTATTAAGCTTTTTTTTTTTCCTCCCAGAAGCTAAGAAAGCCATCTGTGAAAACCTGTTTGCATGTTTGTTTTCTACAATAAAATGCAAAATACTTCTTCCTGTTAGCGGATTATGCCATATGTCACTCCCTGTAACAAAACCAGCATGTTTATTAATGAACCCAATCAGAGGGAAGGATTTAGAAAGATTTAAAGGAACTGAATTTTTAGTTCAATATTTTAGTGTAGAAAAACTTCTGGTCTGTTGTTCATGTTGTACTTGGAAAACTCAGGCTTTGTTTCTCATATGAATTTGCTAAATTGGCAATGGAAAGAGAACAGGAGGAAACTCTCTGGGAAAAGAAATCACACTGCGATCCCTACGTTGTGCATGCGTGAACCCCCAGCTGATTGTGATCAGCAGTTTATATGTGATTAATATTTAATTTGATTGGTATAGTTTTTTCTCCAGATAAGCTAATTAAGTAACTTGATGGAAAGGACACCCTTGTGCATTAATGTAGCAGCGTTTTGGTTTCTGTAGGGCAGACTAAACCTTCCTGAGTTACAGATGAGCTGGAGTCAGCTTTCTCAATGTGTAGTGCAGAGCCCTGAATTTCATGGCTTTGGTTTTCTCTCCCCAGACTGCCTGAGAGCTGGGCTCACACAATTGCTGCTGTGCTGAGGACTATTTCATACATGATAAGAGCTGTTGTGATAGAAGGAAAGGTAACCAGAGATCTTCTGTTTGCCCCCTCACATGGCAGGAGACTGTGCCTGCCCAGAATCTGGTTACAATCCTGGGAGCTTTTGGCTTCTCAAATAGACAGGGTCTCTTATCAAAAGGGTTCAAAGCTTGGCCATCAGCACACCAATCAATACTTGCTTTATCTTTAAACTCTAATACTGCCCTCACTGATTTAGATCTTGTTGTAGAGCTCAGCTCAGGCTGATAATGCTGCTGGGAGGGAGATGGAGCATTTCAGCTCAGGCTGGGATTTCTCGTGTTGTTCCACCCAGGACCGAGCAGCAGTCACCAAATGGGATTTTAGGTTGCTATGTGAGGATGTGTTGCCTCTTCTTCTGAGTTCACAGAGAATTTACAATGCTTTTTATATGTGTGTTTTGGAATATTCCATCCCCTTCCAAAAGCCTAAAATAAGCAATAACAGTCTGGGTTTTTTTCACATGTGCTTCCAGGGTAACCACAGGCAAAGGGTGAATGCCAGGTCTGTTCTCTGGCAGCAGAACACTGCTGGAAATGGACCTATTGCTTCCATACACAGAGTACATTTAGTGCTGAAGTTCTTGCACTGAGACCTGGCTGGCCACTTATGAAGGGGATAATTGAGTTAGCATCTTCAAAATTCATATATTAAGGCAGGAAAAGGTGTTCATTAGCTCACTAGATCTATTTACTAATGCAGTCATGAAACAGCTTCCTAAGTGTACTTTGTGAAGACCAGAGGAAAGAAATTCCTCTTAACATTCCTCCTACTTTCTTACATCTAATGAAAGGCTCCGTAATTTAGTGCCTTTCTCAAAAGCATAATTCATCATGGAAGAAAACTGAAAAATAAAAGCGACCTTTTTGAAAGGTCAGTTCATGTTTATGCGTCAGAAACAGTCATGAGCACAGGTTTGGAGCAAGACAAGGCTGTCCTAAAATAGCATTCCATTAATCGTTTAATCAGCCCGTGCTTGTTACAGATTTGACATATTCTGTAGACAAATCAGGTCAGAGGTAACAAGTGATTCAAAGAAACAGATAAAAACCCTACTGAACTGTGGAAAACATTCTTCTTAAAAGAGAAGAAATCTGAAACTGAAGCATAGTCCTTCAGTTTGGAAAATTAATAACCTGAGGAGCTTTCACAGGCACCCTGAAAGCCCAAGATTCCTGGATTTCCACCCATCTGCTTAAGACTCCCCAAGAAATATGTCAATCCTTATTTTGCTGCCTTTATTTTTCTCCTCTTTTGCTTTCTTAGTGCGTGCCTGTTGTGGAAGTGATCTTTGCTCCCTGTTTGGCTGTCAGGGCCTGTATCCCACCCCAGAAATGCTCCCTCAGGGAAGGGTCCTGGCAGCTGTGGCAGCCTCCCTGCATCCAGCAGGAACAGGTTAAAACTGTGTTTTAACAGCCTCTGGAGCATCCTCCTCTCTTCAGGAGCACGAACAGTATGCATGGGGTGGATGTAGGCCAGAGCAGGATCAGAGGGCTGCCTAGGCTGTTCCATGTTGACTTTGTGATTTCAGGAGACAAGCCCTGAGGATGGTGTCTGTGGCAGATCTTAGAGAGATGTGAGAGAAGGAATGGTCATGTAGGATTTTATTCATGCATTGTTTCCAGCCGTGGGGAAGCATCCACATCTCTGCTCTCTGCCTAAATGCCCACCAGCTGATTTCTCTCCCCTGCACACTAGCCCTGGCCGAGCTCTCCCCTCTCAGCTTTGCCTCCAAATGCTTCTGCTGCACCCCCACGATTGCTGTTCCAGGCACCTGAACTTTATCAACTCTCCAGTTTAGTTTCCCAAATGCGAAACGAGCTGGCAGCCCGAGGTGCAGCTGAGGAACAGACAATTCCTGAGGGCTGCTGTTGCAATGGGGAACGTGCACAGTCATTTCTCTTGACCATCAGCACTGAGCAGTAGTGGCACAGAGCAGGAAGCCTTTTGCATCTCGTGCATGGCAAAGCAGTGTTGTTATTCTGGCTGCATAGCTTGGCTTGTTATTGAGCACATGCTTTGCAGATTAGCCTGTTTGTATAGCCAATCGAACATGTGCTCCATTAAAAATTAAAACATCCTGTTTTAAGGATGGAGCAGGAGACATCAGCTGCCACTGTGTAGCAGACATGGAAAGCCCCCAGAGCCCATTACCATAGGTTACAGCAAATGTTAATCAGTGCCAATGCAGTTAAATAATGCAGTTCGTGCAGATGGCAGCTACTACATCTACTCACAGATGTGTCCTCGAGTCCCTGAGGTTGCTGTATCACAGGAGTTGTCGGGAACAGTCAGATCTGATGCTGACTGTGGGTATCACCTTTGTGTTTGTGCCACAGATACCAGCCACAGGAAAGGCAGCCATGCCTGGGCCTGAGGAACGAGGTCAGAAGCACACCAGAGCATAGCATGAGGCTGGACCTGAACTCAAATTAAACAAAAAGGAAATCTGTGCCCTTCACAATTTTTTTTGAATTTTTTTGCCAGGCATGTTTACCTTCTGCACATACAAATCAGTGTCTTACCATCATTAAAGACCTGGATCCACAGCTCAGCTTTTGAACTGGGATATTTGTGATCACTGCGTATCATTATAGCCATTCCATGTGCACAGCAGGGCAGGGAAGAGGTTCTCAGCCTGCACCAGTCAGACTTTATTTGGGATTTTTGTATCCTTCCCCATCCCTGCAGAACAGATCCCTGTTCACAGCAGTCTCTAGGTCACATACAGTACAGGTGTTCTCTGCCAGCTTGCCACATTGTCCTACCTCAGGAGAAGTAATTTATTTACCTTTTCAGCTGTTTATGCTCAGGATGTGTGTTTATGAAAAGGAGCGTGCAAATCTATATGACATGCAAGAGTTTGCAGATGAAAGTTGTGCTATAAGTATAAATATTGCTTCTAAGATCTGTCATGCTGTTCAGTAGGTACTAAGAGGAAAAAACATTGCAAGTCAAAAAGCTAAAAAGCATTTCCTTTTCTTTTTTTACATCTTAGCACACCCTTCATCATTTATTTGTACTTCAGGTCTGTGTCGCTGGTGGATGTTCTTTATCCCAAATCTGGGGATTTCTTTCAAAAAAGCTTGTCTCCTTTTCTAAAAAAGCTTCTGTCTGTGTATATTGTGAGGAATAGCTTGAAAAAGGAAAAAAATTAATCAGTAAACACTTGGCTTTTTCTGAGCTTTTCCTTAATTCACTGAGGACATGATCATTAGAGATCAGCGTTCTAAAACACACAGATCTGAGGTTTTCTCATTTCCTGGTGACTTCACCATCACTCTGAGTGCAAGTGTCGTGTCTGCACCACCCAGCATTTGGTGCTCTTTGTTGCAATGGCTCAGTTTGTGTTTTCCGTGGAAGATGAGCTCCAAACCAGCCATCTGCAGTGAGCCTCAGTGGAGACATTTGCTTGTTACAACTGTGATTTCTTGAACCTGCCATAAGACTGTCACACTCCACCCATCCCATCCCACTGGATGGCACACCAAGCCAGCATCCCATCGTTTGTAAAGAGCTATTGGCAGGGTTGGGAATTGCACAAGTGCAAGGAGGATGGTAGAGAGATCTGAGAGCATAATACATTTTGGTTATTTAAATTTAGTTCTCAAGGCTATAAAATGGGACTTGGAACTCAGGGGACTCATTTTTTCCTCAGTAGTTTCATCTTTTAACCATTAATTGTCAGCTAGGCAGTGTGGGATGAGCGTTCTGCTGTGACCATGCTTCTGTCAATTAATAATGGAACGTATCCAAAGTTTATCTGTAGCAATCATTCATACCATCTGGCAATACAAATTAGATGATTTTGAAGGCAGTCTACAAACAGGCATGTTGTTCTAGGAACTGCCATAATTATATCTATCAAATAGAGAGAGAAAAAAATGTATTTAATGCATTTTTAAATAGCATATTGAGATCAATATCCCCTGAGAGTGAGCTGGGTTCCCAGAGAACAGGGGCAGCAGCAGATTTTTGTAGCCTTCCCGTGTGTGTGTGTGAGCAGTGCTCCCAATGAGAACCAGCCATTCTGGGGGATGAGCAGGGGATTATTTTTCTTGCCCATTCTGGCCCTGGCCTCATTCCCAAGCCTGACAACAGCGGTGCCAATTAGTGACAGACTGGGGACTGGCCAGAGATGACAACGAAGCACTCACAGGACAGACAGAAATGTTTTAAATGAGCTGCTGGATCAAAGGGAAGGGAAGGAGCCGTTTGGGCAGCGGGCAGCAGTCCCACGTTACTCTGCAATGTTTGCAGCCTGTTCCATGCAGCAGAGCTCCCGGCCTGGCCCATCCTCCCACGCACGCACGGCTGTGATAGAGCCACACTTGTTTTTCACACAATCCTGGAGTATCCTGAGCTGGAAGGGACCCACAAGAATATTGATTCCAAGTGCTGGCCACTGTTTGCTGCGCAGGCAGGGCGGCGGCAGGGCCGGCGGGGCTGTGGCTGCCCTCAGGGTGAGCTGCACTCAGGGGATCCGCAGCACCTCAGGCTCCTTCCCTGCCCTCAGGGTGAGCTGCACTCAGGGGATTCGCAGCAGCTCAGGCTCCTTCCCTTCCCTGCCCCACAGGGTGAGCTGCACTCAGGGGATCAGCAGCAGCTCCGGCTCCTTTCCTGCCCTCAGGGTGAGCTGCACTCAGGGGATCAGCAGCAGCTCCGGCTCCTTTCCTGCCCTCAGGGTGAGCTGCACTCAGGGGATCAGCAGCAGCTCGGGCTCCTTCCCTGCCCAAGCAGGGCTGAGCATCGATGGCTCCCAGCACGCCTTGGTGTTGGATTGGTGCTGTGGGGGTGGCTTTTACAGCTGCTTCACCAAAACTGCCTCAGCAGGGGGAATCCATGTGTCTGCAGCATCCAGTTCGGGCCTTGCCTCTCCCTCAGGAGGTCTCTCCCTCACAGATGTGAGGGATGTCCTCTCCTGAGCAGTGCCCACAGACAACCCTGCCCTGTGGTGTCCCCTCCTGAGCAGTGCCCACAAGTGACTTTGCCCTGTGTTGTCCCCTCCTGGGCAGTGCCCACAGGTGACCCTGCCCTGGGCCTGGCTGAACTGAACCACCTGAAGCTTCCAGACTCACCCCTGCTGGTCTCTCCATCTCATTGCCACTCTTTATCAGATGTAACATCAAAGACCTGAAAATGAAAGAAACGTGAAATATAGTTTATTCTCGTAATTATAGATGAGAAGTTGTAACTGCATCTGTGCACTTCTCAGTAAAGCAGCTGTTCTGCCCTTAGAAGGATATTTATAGACTATTGAAGGTAAACAATCCTGCCTTATTTCATATTGCAACTACATTTGCACTGAGTTTAGCTGCAATTTGATCAAAGAAGCTGCTGACATGTCAGCTTTACTGATACAAGATAGTTTTTCCTTGCTATTTCTGCTAAATAATCTCTGCCTATTTTTCAGATGAACTGTTTTGATATTAGTAAGCTCTTTGGAGTTTCAGATGAGGAGTGAATTGGTATAATATGCAAACCCATCCTCAATCTCTGAGTCATCAGCTTACAGCCTCCCTCATACAGTTCGAGGTGACTATTTGATTTTGGGGTTTTTTCCTCTCTCCGTATTTATTCTCTGCCAATTTTCAACACTCTGTAAATTCAACATCAGAATTTTGACATGTGTGATGAATTTCAGTGTTTAAAGCTCACAGGGCATTTGCAGCAGTTTGGTCAGTAGTTGATGAGTTATCCCACTCTTTCACTGGGGTTTTGCTGCTGTTCTCCCAAGTGTGTGATCGACTGTGATGGCATATAGCTGGCAGACCAGCCTTTATTATAGTGATCACTCTATGTATAAAGTAATGTTTAGGCGCACTGTAAAATTAATTGTAGTGTTTCTTATCTGATATGAATCACGAGCAATATTTCTAAAGCAATTCTTTTACCTGATGAAAACCTATGGCAATTGGAAATTTATCTTGGATTTAACACGCAATGGCTGAAGAAGTATAAACTTGAGACAATGCAGTGGGTGAGTTCAAGAATTAATAAAACTGCTCGGGAGCTGCTGTTGCTGCCCAGGTTGGATTTAGGGAAAGGTTCTTCCCCCAGAGGGTGCTGGGCACTGCCCAGGCTCCCCAGGGAATGGGCACGGTCCCAAGGCTGCCAGAGCTCCAGGAGCTCCCAGGGATGCCCAGGGTGGGAATGTTGGGGTGTCTGTGCAGGGCTGGGAGGGGGACTGGATGATCCCTGTGGTTCCTTCCAGCTCAGGATGTTCTGTGCTGCTGTGACTCTGTGCTGCTGTGATTCTGTGATTTTGTGACTCTGTGGGGCTGTGCTGGGTGAGATGAGCTGAGCTGTGGCTTCAGCCCTGCCCCAGGGAGCTGCTGAGGCCGGCACTGACCCAGAGCACCTTCTCTCCAGTGAGAAAGCTGCAGTATCCATGGCAAAGGTATTTTAGAAAAACCTGGGAACAAAGAGCTGAACAAATTTAACTTCCCTCCCTCTACAATGTGCAGGTGTCCGTTCTATTTAGGGCCCTGATCCAGTAGCACTGAAGTCAATTATAACCTCTTTGCTGGTTTCTGTCAGCCGTGAATCGTTCATTGCTGCGTGCTCAGCCTCCTTTCTGAGGAGGTGGAGTCGCTCCACGATTCTACAGATGAGACTTCAATGCCTCCTGTGTCTCCACTGGTGTCAGCCCTTACGCCTTGCCATGTGTTTTACAGCCAGTAACAAAAGCAGGCTGGACATGGGCCCTGCATTCAGCTTGTTTGTGCTGATGTTCATCACATGCCTTCTGGGAGGGGCTTTCATGGCTGTTTGGAGTTGGGGATTTAAGGGAAAACCAAACTGGTGTTGTGAAAAATATTCCTTTCCCTTCGTTCCCCTAAGCAGAGTAGTTAGCCTACATCTGTTTCTGCTTCCTATTTCATAAAATAAATTTTTTTAAAAAAATCAATAATTTCCATTTGCCAGTAGCACTCCTGTGGCCCTCAAAGTGTGATATTATGCAACTTATTTGTATTATTAGGCCAAGCCTAATGTGACTTAGCTTGCTGCTAAGGAAGGCCAGTAGTAATAATTCAGATATGTTACTGCAAAGCTCTGTTCTTTAAAAAAACTTTATTTTCATTCAATTAGTTTAAAAATAAAAGCACATTCATATGTAATATAATATATAAAAAACATCTGAGTGTACATGTTTGCATGCATTTTATACACTAATTTGTATTTATTAATTTTGAATGGATTTTTTTAAATTTTATTTTATGTATGTACTCAAATGCAATCTTTACATGGGTGGACACTGGAACATGCAGTGCCAGGAGCCTGTCAGTGTACTACTAGTCAGTGGTTTAAATTCACATGTCAGAACAAATTCCCTGTGTACAGCATGGAACTTCCCAGGTGTGTGTCTGAGTCCAGGTGGATTCAGTGAAAATGCCTGTTTGAACAGGGGTCACCAAAAGAGGGGCTTCACAAGTGACACTTCTACATGAAGAAGGCAGAATGCTCTCCTCTACAGGTGTATTTTGAGCACCATTTACAAGGTTTAAGATACAATCACATGACAAAAGAAATCTCTCTCTCCTGGTAGAAAGGCTGATTCTCAGATAATCTGTATTAGAGAGTTTCAGAGCTTAATTAAAAACTGGTCAAAACTTGGGCAAGGATTTCAGGATTTTGCTCTTCATTTGAACATACACAGCAAAAACATACATTGAAAAACTGCATTGCACTGGGAATTCACAGCTACAAGGTGACTTGTCAGGGATGATGGATTCCTTAAAATCCCTCCTATTCTTTCATCAGCAAAATAGCTGTTAAGTTTTAAGGTATTCATCTGCTCTGCGCCTGGCACTGCTGTGCTAATAGGTGCAAAGGTTTAACTGTTTTCTACTCTTTAAGCATCGCTGTCTTATCTTCAGAGCTAACTCGGTGTGTCTGAAGTCCTGGAAAGCAGGTGATTGATCAAGGAATTTAGGAAACAGCTCCCTTGATAAAGCCAGGGAGGATATTTCCTAAGAGGGGCAGCGGGAGTGAGGAAAGCATGAAACTTATTTAACAAGCAAGGCTTGGGTTGGGTAATCTGCATAATACATCCAGTGGCATTAAGTCTGTCATCTCTGCATTGCACCCCTGGTTCGGGTTCTGCACGAGCTGTCTTTCACTGTCGGTTCTAATAAAGAGCCGTGGTCAGCTCCAATTCCCTGGGAGCACAGAGTTATGTTTTGTGAACTACATGTGCCTGAGGCCTCTCATGCATGATTTAAACTGCTTTGTAAATGTCAATAGGTGGAAAAGCATTAGATCCCTTGTAGATTTCTCCAAATCCTCAAAGATGTGTACACCATGTATAAACCATGCTACAGTTTCAAGGCCACTGCAATCTCTACACTCGCCTAACTGGGGGTTTAAGGTATTGCCAGAAGCAAGATATCAGTGTATACATGATTTGATCCAGCCGGCCAATGAGACCCTTTATTAAGAAAACCTTTGCTCCCATGGAAAGTCTCTTGTGATATTAAGTGGGCACACAGCATAAATGTTGAATGTCCTTCAAACTTTGTTGCTTTATGCTGTCTTTAAAAAAAAAAAAATAAAACAAAAATGCGTCTCTGCTTTGTCTGTGGAGCCTGCCTCTAAATGGAGGACACACGGAAGCTCACATTTCCCTGCACCTTGGGGCAGAGGTGGAAGTAGGACTTCGTAGGTTATGAAAGAAGTCAGCATTTAATTAGAAGTGCGCTGTCTATTGGCAGAAGCCAGTGACTATCTGAGATAAATAAGAATCTGTTGCTAATGAGAAACGGTGGGGTCTCAGATGGCTCTGGGGACTGGCAATGTAGGTCACTGGTTTGCAGCCGTCACCATCTGACACTGACCTGACCTGTGTGGAAGGAGCCCACTGGGGGCCAGCCCTGTTCCCAGCAGGGCCACAGCAGAGCTCAGGACAGGCCTGGCAGAAACTGAGCTTTGCCAGGACTCTGGAGGCAGGACTGGCTGCCCATCCCAGGCACAGCTCCTGCAGCTCAAGCTCGGCATGTGCTGGGGACAGGGGGCAGACACTGCCGGGTTTGCTGACACGAGGAGGGGGCAGCTGCCAGGGTTGTCACTGAGGACCATATCATCAGTGCTAAATTAGCTGAGAAAAACACACTGATAAAAGAATTCAGCTCTTAGTGAAATCCATCACTGTGGCCAAGGGTGAGCATGACACTTGGGTACCAGTAAATTGCTATTTTGAAACTTATGGGCTGGAAAGATGTTGATTTGTTCTTCAGTTTAGGGAATAAATATAATCTCCATCCTATTTTCAAATTCATGGGGAAAAGATCCATGCCCAGCTTTAGATGACAAAAGCCCCACCTCAGGCTCAGAAGTCCTTGAGCTGCAGAAAGTGTGTGGAGACAAGTATGAGTGTGTGCAGTCAGGGGTGTGCTGCTGGTGTCCCTGTAGGAGACAGGGAATTTTTTGAGCAGGTTTCTTCTTGTGTCACCAATTTATCCTAGTCATCTGAGCTACTTTTTAAGTAGACAGTCACATTTATGTACCTTGAGTTGTCTGGGGTGGGCTTTTTCTCACTTCTTAACAATGTAAAAATATATCCTTTGCATCTAGTTCTTTATGTTCCATCATTTATCCTTTATTTTCAATTTAAGGAGTTAATCTGTGTAGTTGCACGCACACTTTGTGCTTTCAGTGGTACTTACTGTTGTGTGATGGAAGCGTTTCTTTTCCTGGAGGGGGAACACAACAGCTTGAACAACCCTCAGCTTGTGGAGTCAGTCGTGGTAAAGGCTTGAGCCAGGTGTTGGGGGCCAGAGCAAGAGTCCAGCTGGCACTAACCAGGGTAACCAAAAGATCAAGCATGGTCCTGTTTCTCCGTTGTCCATGGTCAAAAAGCTGTATCTCATCACCAGAAGCTGAGTGGGCTGAGAGCAGCAGATGCCCCTTCCCAATTGCAGACTGCAAATAAATAAGTGCAAGTATCTCCTGGTTTCTACTGCAAAAAGGACCTAGGACTCCTCATGTAATTTGAGACCTTTCTGGACCTGTTTTGCCTGCAGAAGCCTCCAGTATTAACTGACAGTTCTGCAGTGGTGTGGAATCTCCCACATTATTCTCATCATCCTTGTTTCCTCTTGCCTTGGCTCATGATCCCACTCTCCATTCCTCT
The DNA here is from genome assembly GCA_016584745.2 of Phylloscopus trochilus trochilus. Taxonomy (NCBI): domain Eukaryota; kingdom Metazoa; phylum Chordata; class Aves; order Passeriformes; family Phylloscopidae; genus Phylloscopus; species Phylloscopus trochilus. Next base: position 9,945,190 of record WQNJ02000022.1, read on the forward strand.
CCACTCATCTCTGGGCTGTGTTTCCAAAGCTGTTCACAATTTTTCACATATTCTATTTTAATCATCAGGAACTTCTCAGAGTGTTGAATGGCTCCTCAGAGAGCTGATCCATTCTGCAGAGTGCTGACAGGTCTTTTGTAGCTCTTTGCCAGGCACTAACCAAACTTTGCCATCACCATGGCCTCTGGAAGCCCTGGCTCCAACATCCCTGCCCTTCAGGTCCTTTGAAGCTCATCCATTCTGGCTGAACACTTGGTTCTCACATATGACAGGTATCAAATGGAGAGGCTCTCACTTTATCACAGTATCTGTTTCAAGGATTCCCCAGGAACTGCTGGCTTTCCCTCTGCCTTCTGCACAGAGGTGGCTTTTGTCTCAGGTGACTTTGTGCTGTGTGCTTTTAGCATCTCAAGGACTGAGAACTTAATGTCTTATTTCCTTGTGCAAACACAGCCAATGCTGTTGCCAGGACAGTGACTCTGCTGCCCACAGAGCTCCCCCTGTCCGTCCCTTTCATCATCAGGCAGCACTTCTGATCTCACAGGAGATGTGTTCCACTGGCTTCAGAGACTAAACATTGCATTTGCTGCTCAATATTGGTTATCCTTCAGTGGCTCATGGAGACAAGTAAAACTGCTATTTATAGATTTACTTTCTGTCTCTCTAGTTCAGTGCAGTGAGTCCTGACACACTGTCCCAGTAATCTGATCAGCCATGCTGCTTTTAAATGCAGGGCTGGGCCTTGGCCTCTGTCGGGAGGTGACAGCTGTCAGATACAGATAGTAGGCTACAGATCCTGGCTGCTAAAACCCACTCATTCATTCCTGTTACAGATCATTGCCCACAGCTTGAAACCATGCTTTACAGTCCGCCGATTAGCTGGCAAGAGATCTACATACTGTATTAGCAAGGTCAGCCAGGGAGATAAAGGCTAAAACCTCAGCCCAGCTGACTATTTTTAAGCTGATAGCCACATGCACTGGCTGCTGGTTTGTTTTCTTCCCTGCCCCTTTATATCACACCAGGACAATTAGGGAGGAAAAAAAAAAAAAAAACCAAAACAGTAAAAGTGACATAGTCTTGTAGGTTGTCCTTCTCTGTCAGACCAGCAGTGGTGGGACACAGACCTGTTGGAGATGTCACACACTCAGCTGCCTGCTTGCACTCAGAGACCTCATGGAATTCTACATTCTTTCTTGTTTCTTAGAGCAGAGCAGTTGTTTTTATCTGCAGGGCACCATGATGAAGTTCAGTTTGAAGTTACCAGTGCTCAACCT